>QZWT01000171.1:0-25391 GCA_004114315.1 Cochlonema odontosperma | reverse complement strand
TGTCCGCCAATGCCGCACGCAAAGGAAAGAAGAAACGCAAATCGCCACTGGAAGATGCGAAGCACGAAGACGAAAGACTGGTAACGCGCGAGGCAAAGCGCGTGCGTGCCAGAGAAGCACCCTGCGAAGCAGCTGCCATCCTGAAGCGCCATCGACAAGCCAATGGCGAACTGGTCATGCCGGATGTGCTGAAAGATATCCTCGTCAGTGGACGATCGCGCACAGAAGCAGAACCAAACTTTCTTTGTCGCGGCACATTCAACCGATATGCCGCGTAGTCTTGGATGGACGGCGAACCTTAGCTTGCATAAATTATTGCTACACAACACCGATGCGTGTGTTGCTTTCGTACAGCCTTCAGTGTCGCCCTGTTCACAATATGTGGCTGGAACGCGTCAAGCATGGCCTGTGGCCGTTAAGCATGCCACGTTTTGCTGATCGCGAATAGACGTGCAGTGCGAAAGGGACAAGCAGCGCTGACGCCTTTTTGAGCACGCACACGATGGCCGCTGCATGCCACGCCAGCGACGCCAGCGATGCACGGCAGCAAGCGGATCAGCTAGCATACACCCTCAAACAAGCCATTTCCGTTGTGAAAGAAGAGCTGAAAACGGTACAAACAAGCCGGCAGCAGTACAACCAGCTGGACACGCTGATGCAGTCCTTTCCAAACGAATCCTCGTACAGTGTGACCGTGGGTCGTGTACTGCCAGTGGTATGCTCACGTGTGCGTAAGCGTTGTAGATTCCGCTTGGTCCATTCGCGTTTGTCCCGGGGGAACTGACCTCCACCAACGAACTGCTGGTGGAGCTGAGCAGGGAATGGGCAGCCACTCGAACGTGCCATCAAGTGCGCGGCATTATCGCCCGTCGTTTGGAAGGTAGCACACAAGCGTATGCACAAGAAGTGACACGCTGTAGGCATCTCGCAGCGAGAGGCAGAGATTCGTGCCAAGCTGGAACGGCTGCAGGAGAACAAAGCATCACTGCACCACCTGTTTGATCAAGAAAAAATGGTTCGCTACGAGGCATTGCAAGGCACCACGTACTCACACTGCGCTCTAGTACAACGAGGAAGGATTGGAGATTGTGGATATTCGGGAAGAGGTGTTTGACACCGCGAGTGACGAGGAAACAAACGTGGTGGACCACACGCTTGATACGCGAGCCACATTCGACCACACAAGTACGCGGCATGACCTTTCTTCCGTCTCATAGTGGCGCAAGTTCCTGAACTTACAGAGCAGGATCGAGAACATTTGATGTACATGCGGCAGCTGGAGCTTGACCTGATAGCGCTGGAAAAGTCGGGGGAGGAGGACAACGACAGCGACAGTAACGGAGATGATTCCGACGATGTCTTTTACTACCATGAAACATATGATCGTCACCCACCAGATGGTGCGTCGAAGAAGCCGAAAAAGAATGTGCGGTTTTCGGATAAGAATGAAGTACGAAGCTATCAGATACAGCAGTCGGTACTCGAATCAGCTGCCGCGACAACAACAACAACGCCAGCAAAAGCAGGGGCAGCAATAACAACAACAACAACAACAACGGGTCCACCGATTGTTGGTGACGTAGTGGAGAAGTCAACCGCAACGCTTGAAGACAAAGATGTTGACAACGAGCTCCATCTCCGAGAGGTATATTCCGTAGCGCTCTGTCAGCACACCAACAAGCACTCACTATTGCAGATCCGCGCACAGTATGCTATTTTGAAGCGGCGTGTACAGTCCAAAGACACTAACACGGAGTTCCCAGGAATAAACAAGGAGAGGGAGGAAAGGGAGGAGAGGGAGGAGGAGGAGAGGGAAGAGAGGGAGCAGAGGAAGGAAGAAAAGACGGAGGAGAAGCAGGAGCACACACCTGCTCGTCCTATGTCTCTTTTCCGAGCACAGCGGCAGCAGCAGAAAATGCAATTACAATTTCAATAGCACAAAGCACGCTTCTGTCTCGCTGCGGGTGGCGCATGTTACGCGTGCGTGTGTGGTCTTTCGTCCAATTCACGCCGCACTTATTGCCGCTGTGGGCGTTGCTACCGCCTTCTTCCGCTTCATGACCACCGCCGCTTCCTCTTCCGTGCCATCTTCTACTGATATTGGCATCTCTTCGTCTCGGCGCCCTTCGCTGCGGGCCTCTGCATATCTCGATCCACACTCCAATCCTCATCCCGAGCTGCTGTCTCCACAGCAGAGACCAACAAGAGCGCGTAGCACCATTCCCACGCATGGCACAAGCAACCTGTTCGTTCCAAAACACACCTCTGTGAGATCATTGTCCCCTGCAGATCCGCTTCCTTCCGCCAGTCAGCGACGCTCGCCTTTGTCCATGTCACCTGCTGCTCACTCGCACTTGCACCATCACCAACGCCACAGCTCACTCACTGCTCCCGTCACTGCTCCCGTCACTGCTCCTTCCTCAAGATCCCGTCTATCGCCTCGGAACGCTGACGATCCGACCGCTTCGTCTGCAAACACAGTGCGCACGTCAGCATTGCCGCTGTTGAACAGTCGACGGCGACAAACATTGACCACACCTGCTATACACTATCAACAGCGAGTACGTGGAAGCAGCTTCAATACACCCCACAGCACTAGCGCGGAGCGCGGTACGACGCCTCTACTGCCACAAGATTCTTGGGCACGAGCTCGCTTTCGCCGTCATGATCTTGATGCTCCCGTCTCCTCAATGGCCGCGCCAGAGTCCTCACACGCTCCACCACTGCTCGCCATCTCTTGTCTGCCCGTACAGTCTACCGGCCGTCGTAAAGATACCTTTTTTGTTGACCGCATCGATGCGGAAGAGGCGACATCGACGCGTAGCGGCAGCTGTTTGTCACAACAGAGCAACGACGCTGGCGACAGTGGTGAAGAGCTATGCTATGACTCCTGCGAGGAAGACCGCCCTCGAGGTGGAAGTCGATATACAGTGCAAGGTCCTGCTCCCGTATCGCATATCACTAGCAAACACTATGCTATGCTGTCCCAGCAACGGTCACCGGATGTGATGCAGTCTGGCCGTCGACCGCGGCAGGACGTGGATCCTGAAGTGGCTGCGGTCTTGTCCAGCATTCGGCGAGAGGCAGACGATGGCAACGCGACATGGGATACAGCGAAGTTCGATCGTGGGCTTCCCACACTGCCGTCGCATATCGCCACAGACCGAGACGAAACGACTGAACTTCAGAAACGTGTATGGCATGCGACAACAGACAAAAATCAGCACCACCATTCTTCTTCAGACACACGTGCGATCCGCTGCCATTCGAAAGTGCGTGCCAGGACCGAACACAAAGCGACCGATTCTCGCGATCACAATGTGCACAGGAGTGACGGCAACACCGGTGGACACTCTCGGCGTCAAACGTGGACTTCTCGAGAACTGACGACATGTGATCGATCGCCTGAAATGGTTGCCTTGCCGCCACCATCATCCATCTCCTCCGCCACCATCCCCTTAACACGCCCTTCGTGGCTGAAGCACCGAGCAGGTCATCGCGACGTAGTGCTTCCGCCGTCTTCCGCAACGACAACGGGTTCATTCTCAGCACGTCGTGGTGTGGAGCCAGCGCCAGCTACGTTCTTCTCAACAGCTGAAAACCACACATCCTCGCTGCAACCATCCTGCTCCTCCTCCTCCTCCACGCTTGTTCCTGCTGCCTCGCTTTCTGGGAAAATGGGACGGGCTGAAGAGTACAACGCGCCGGTGCAGACTGGTGTGGACACACATGCACAGCAATTGCTAACGCGTGCGGCTGCTGACTTTCTGCGACACACGTGGCTGGATGATACTGCGACAAAGGCAGGGCAGCATTTTGGATTGCGCGTGCCTGAGCTTCGTGATCGCGTACAGGAAATAACGCATGCTGCGATCACAGTGGATCGTGGGCTGCGCGCGCTGAACGAAGAGCGAACGAGACAAGGGGGTGTGGCACAGCTCTCGCTGGAACGAGAAGCAGACCGTTTGTGGCGAGAAAGCGGGGAGGTGGTACGTGGTTTGACGGAAATGTTGCTGATCATCAGTGAGCATGGTGTGCCTGGTCCTGCCTGGAAGCCGCCCGTTGAGAACAGGCAGCCACAGCCACACACACAGCGCTCTGGTATCCAGTCACCACGGCGAGTGCGCTCGCAGACGAGCTCGTCCATCATCTACACCCACACACCTTGCCGTGTGCGTCCTTCGTAGTCATTGCCATATGACGCTGCATGAGTTGCGACGGTAGCCTTCCTTTTTGCTGTTGAATAATGAAGCAACCATTGTCATCGTCGTTACTGGTGGTGATCGTTCCTACGCTTTCATACCAGCGCTGCATCGTCATGACATACTATGTGACATCTACGTATGCTGCATTGTGGATGCGAGTGGGGAGCAGAGGAAGGCGCGACGACAACGACAACGACAACGAACGCGCGTCTGTTGACAAGTGGCAACACACGCTTTCGTCCGTCGTGGGAAGGAATCTATCAGCGTGCTGCGTGATGATTTGCAGTTGGAGAGATAAGGGGTGCGTGGTCATAGCAGGTTATGCATGTGGTGTCTGTGGACCAATCGAACGGGTCATGGGCGGTGTGCTAGCGTGGTGCGGTGAGACAACCAGCTTTGCTACCCTGTTCCTTTCGCCATGACACGGAAGATGCATCGTAGCAGTCTGCACTCTTGTGCGCAGATGACAGGGATACTGGTGGCACCACCAATAACCATTGCTATCAGTGCTGCCATTGCTTAGTCGTGCCGTGGTGCTCATAAGGTCACACTGTCGAATGGGTGGTGTTGATGGCCACCTTCCCTTTACTGGCAGCAATAAATCAAGCGTACATACACACAGCATTGCAGCTGTGGCTTTACACTGCACCCTGCTTCCCCGCAGGGCCCCATCTTCCCGGTTTGAGTTTGGGCAGTGCTACCACTGCCGTCGCCGTCGCCGCCGCCGCCGCCGCTGGCACGACATCATGGCCCTCTTGGAACGGTTGTTTTACAGAAGCACGCGGAATGACACGCCAGGGCGCAGGTGGTCGAGCATACGGCTGGTACTTGACAGACGGTTCCTGCTTTAGGGACGAGTGCTCGGGAGCGAGCGGCGGCAACGCAACGTCTGTGTGCCAGTGTGTGGCGCACAACCGATGGTACAATGCCTGTGCACTTTCACGCTCGGATGCCGGTGGAGGCGGAGTCCATTCTATGCTGCGTCCCATCTTGAATACACATAGAATGCCGGTGAGTATGGTTGCGAGGGAAAGGGAGGTGTACCAGAGCGAGTGCGGCAGAGTGGGGGAACCGCGTCTCCAATGCGCGCAGGGTGTCGCTAGCGGGTGGTGAAGCACCGACCAGCCGACGCAGTGCAAACACAAGATACAGTGCTGCTTCTAGACCTGGTGTGTGTGTGTGCGTGTAAGTGCGAAGCGTGGGTACACGAAGGAAGGGTACTTGGTAAAGCGTCAATCAGTCGAGACAGTGTTTCGACCACTGGTGCAGTGTCATAATCTGCGTCTGTAAGAGGGTACTGGCCAATAGCCTGTGGGCGGTGAGATGTGTGTGCCAGAACGTGCGAACATACCCATAGACAGAAACAGAGGTAGGGCACAGATGTGGTTGTCATGATGGAGGTGTCGATGGCAACCAGGGTGGTGTGTGCGATGCGAGCCACTGTGTGGTGCAGTGCACCATCGCCCTCCTCGGGGAACCGCCATCTGCCTACCCGTGTTACTCAAGCGCACGCGCGCTAGAGGCAACTGCCCTCGACAATGAGACGCTGTGCAGCCTGAAACAGGGTGGTATCGACACTGTGCTCGTGGGGAACAGCCTGCAGCAGCACAAGCAGCGTGCGTACACACCAGTCAGAGCTGGGCATGACCACATCGGACCTGTTGAGCAGGCCCAGGATGCGATCGAGCACCCGCTGCTTAGCCACAGGGTCGTGTGTGATGCGGTGCGCGGTGTCCAGAACACGGGAGGTGACGAGGGCAAGGTTGGCGGAGGTGACCATGCGCAGAAGGACTTCTAGGCCCTGTGTCTCCAGCTGCGGATCGGGGTCGTCGAGGGCCTGCACAACACCTTTGCCATACTGCTCGGCAACAGTGGCGGGATGGACTACTGCAAGGTCGGTGAGAATCCACAGGCCTGTGTATCTGAGATTGTGGTTTGCAGAGCTGAGCAAGGGCATGGGGACGGACAGCCATTGGGAGAGGGTGTCGGGGATAGCAAAGGCAGCAAGGGTGCGGATGGCCTGGGCAAGGACCACTGTGGGGGGAGGTGAGTGAGGGGGAGGGTGCGGGGGAGAGAAAGCACCTCTAGAGATGTCGGAAGGACTGTGCTGCATGCAGTCTGCTACAGCAACGACATCGGGCACCACCTGCTTGGAGACAGTGCATCTGTCTGGGGAGCAGAGGAGGGCAAGGACCTCCAGGCCACGGATCAGCAGCCATGGCTGAGGATGCTGTTGCGAGGCGGCGGTGCGACGCAGGAGGCGTCCGATGACAGGAACGAGGGCGTCAGCATCGCGTTTGTCCTGGTCATAGGCATCACTGCGGATGATGGCGTGGATCAGGTTGAGGAGCGCGTGTAGTACACCGGGGTCAGGGTCACGGAAGCCGGTGAGGTAGATGACGGGCAGGTGGGCCTCGACCTGGGAGGGGGCCATACGATAGATAGTGCGTAGCACGGTGTAGGTCTTTGCACGCACACGCGCACTAGCAGGGTGTAGGTATGGCGGGAGAGGGGAGGGAATACTTGGGGTGTTGGATGCGGGAGATGAGGTGTTGTGGGAACACAACTTCAACCAGATCTGGAGTGAGGTAGTGTGTGATGGCGTGCAGGGCATGGACCACCATGTGTGGCTCCCCCGTGTGCAGGTCCTGGAGGTAGGGTGAGAGGAGGAAAGAGAGGGAGAAGAGGTACACCCACTTTAATCCAGGTGTTTGTGAGGAGGATAACGCGTGGATCGTGCCTGGGCAAGAGGACGGAGGTGCAGAAGTAGGCCAGGTGTTTTTGGGCGGGCGTGGTGGCCTGCTGCATGAGCTTAAGTGTTGGCGCTACGGCGCAGTCTGTGTCGAGGGAGGGGGCGTAGAGCTGGCAGAAGGCAGCCTTTAGCACACATGCAGCTGTTTCATGCTGTGCGGTGGTGAGCGGCAGCGAGACGCTGGCGGGATGGACAGACCAGGGGAAGGTGGGGAGCGAGGAGAGCGGGGCGGATGTCGGCGAGCAGGGCGAGGCAGTGGTCGTGCTCGGTCTAGCGAGAGAAGAGGAAGCGGTGGGCAAGCACGCGGGCGCGGCGTTACATTGGCGGTCAAGGCAGTTTCCAGGTGGTGGCGCCATGTCGACGCAGCGGCAGGCAAGTGGCTGAGAAGCGAGGCGCGTAGAAAGTCCATTGCAGCCATGAGACCACTCTCACAGCTCGCAGTGAGGGAGCGGCAAGCCCTAGCACCAACGCCCACGCAGCAGTGCCTTTCTTTGTTGCAAACGGGGGAGCAACAAAAGGGAAGCGTGTTCGTGTTCGTGTTCGTGTTTGTGTTCGAGGTGGCGATGTTGATGCTGAGACAACTGCCAGCCACTCCTCAGTCCGTTCATTCAGCTGTTTATTCAGCTGTTCGTTTGTTTGTTCGTTTATTCATCCGTTTATTCATCCGTTTTATCTGCCTATTCGTTCTCCCCTTCGACTGTGGCATGATCTGCTGCTGCACGTGACCGTAGTGTGGGGTAGCGCAGTCACGGATGCGTCAGACGAAAAAAGATCAAAAGCAGCGGAGGCGCGGCTGTTTTTCTACTCCGCCGATGCATTTCCGCGCGCTGCTTGTGTGTGTGGCGGCGGTGCTGGCGTGCGTGCCCGGCGCACTCGCTGCCTCTAGGAAACGCCATTTCAACGCACACCCAGACATGCACGCCGCCGGCCAACACAGCACGCACTACGCCGGTCTTCTTGGTCGTGGAGCCACGTCCGCAGCCGTGTTCGCAACCATGTCCGTGGCCATGCCCAACACGAACACAGACACACACACACACAGAGACACGAGCACAGAGACGCACACAAACACAAACACGCACGCACCCAACCACCCAACCAGCCACCCAACCAACCCCGCAAAAAAACACCGTCACAACATCCACAACCCCGCCATGCCTCCGCCGCTTCCTCCCTCGCAAAGGCCTCCTTGGGAAGCGGACTTTCCTTCCTCCATCCCGCCAGTCGCATCCATCGCGCCTCCCCTCGCCAGCGCCGACATCGACATCCTCCTCTCCTCCCTCAGCAATACGCTGTTCGTCCTGCAGACCCTCTTGCCCACCAGGCACACGCTTGACCGAGCACAGCGCATGCTCATGGACACCAGATACGCCATCCTGGCGCTCCGTCTGCCCCAGCGCCCCACACAGCTCCTGTATGGCATGGTCAACCTGATCGAAGACGTGGCTGCCCTGCCCGTCACACACTACGAAGAGGCTGTGGAGGCTGCTGTCTTCCTGTGCAACTCCTATGTGCATGCCCTCCTCAGACCCCGCGATGCTGCTGCTGCTATGTACTACCTGCAGATGCTGTTGAAAACGTATCTTGATCTGATCCTCTTCCTCTCAGAAGTACCCCCGTCATCTGCGCCAGACATCGGAAAGATCCTCAAACGGGTGGGCAAGGTGTTGGATGTCAGCGACATCCTTTTCACCACCACACACCCCCAACTACGCATCCCCTTCGCAGACACAAAACAGATCGTCGACGCTTATCAGACGCATCAGCAGAGTGCCGTGCTACGATCCGACGTGTTGACCAAACGCCACGCCATTCGGTGCAGTCTGAAAGTGTAGTCTGTGTCAGCATACCCTCACACTCGGTCATCACCCTCCCTCCCTCACACTCGGTCATCATCCTCCCTATATGCTCCTTTAGAAATTAGACTTTACTAAAATACAGCTTACCCTCCTACTAAAACACGGCTTAGACCCCGCTAGAATACGCACCATCTTCATAATCGTAGCAGCAGCAGCAGCAGCACCAGGCAAAGGCAGGTGCGTCGCTTTTGGACGCCCTGTTTTGTGTTCCGCCTCTTCTCGTCACCTCCCCGCCTTCGTTGTATTCTTGTTCGCCATGCCATGGCTGTAATTGGTGCTTCCCGTGGCTCGTGCTGGGTGCTTGCTTGTCTGTATCTGTGGCTGTGCGTCGTGTGGGGCCCAACACACGCTGCCCTGTCCATCCTCGACACCACATTCCCCTCCGCCAACTACTTTCAGGCTGACACCCCGCCTGTCACCCTTGCCAACTGTACACTCTTGCCTTTAATGTTTAATTCAGACCCTTCCTGTGAAGTCGCACCGCCTGACCCAAAGCCGCTCTCACCCTCTTCCGCCTGCCAGTTGGCCTATGTCAGATGGAGCGACGCTTCTGCTGCCGGTTGTGTGACATATGCCCAAGTAGGCCGCTGACCACCCTCCCCCTCTCTCCTAACCACCGCTTGCACTAGCTCTCAAACGCTGTGACGACGCTCCAGCAGCTGAACAAAGACCTGCTGTCTTGGTCCGCCCTGATCATCGTACCGACGAGAGGCAACGTGCCTGGTCAGCTGGGTGGTCCTGTTTCCGATCCCTACTGCTCGCAATACGCCGGTGTTCCTGACGGACAGCCTGCTTTGAACACCGTGATCTTCCAGCCAGAAGACGATGAGCAGCTGATGCGGCTCTGGGAAAGCCCAGACACTACCGTCCAGCTGAGCTATGGTGGGTGCGCACCGTCCACCCTCTGCTACAACCCCTTTCCACAGAGCCCGGACCATGGAACGATGTGTATCTGAGTGCTGGTTTTGCCATTGCTGTCGGTGCACTGTTTGCCGCAGTAGGTCATTCACTTGTTCCTCCGTTCACTCATCCACCGACAACCAGGGGTGCGGCTTTATCTTGGTGGCTTTGGCCCGCATCTTTCTGGCTATTCGTCGTCGCTATTGGCACTGGACGAATGCCCACATCTACGTCTACCTGCTGACAATCACCGGACTATCCCGTATGTCCACTTCCGTCCCCCCACACTCACTTCCATCACCAGTGGTTGTCACAAATCTGTTGCTGCCGTTTGCCACACAGACCAGTGCGGTTGTCTCAGACGTGGCCTGCTTCCTGCTCAACATGTGCTACTACATCACTCTGTTTCTATGGTAGTCACATTCGACCCCCTCCCCCCCCCTCGTTACCCGCTCACACCCTTGGCAGGATCCGCATACTGGACCGGACACATATGGAGCCGCTGGCCAAATACTGCTACTGCGTGATCCTCTTCGCCACCCTTGCCTCTGTCATTTCGATCGTGATGTGCTTTGTCGGCAACTACGCGTGGAACGGAGGCTCTGTGAAAACGCTGATGTCTGTGTCTGGCATTCTGATGCTTGTGGCGCAGGGCATGTGTGCCATCACCTTCTTTTGGACATGGTACAAGTTTCGAAAAGCACAGCGGGTGCGTTCTCCTACTGGGAAAGAGCTTGTCACCACTCGGCTTCGGAAGACCCTTCTAAAGGTGGGTGGCGACGTGTTGTGCGCATCCTACTCACCCCGCGGCCTAGTACTCTATCATTTCGCTCACCGGTTTCGTCACGCTTGTCATGATGTTCTGTGCACAGCTGGTGATTCGGCAGCCACGCTACCAGGCCAATATTGGCGTTGTCACCGCCATCCACCTCTTCCAGCCAACTGTGGCCATCATCCGCGGTGCCGTAGTGATCCTTCTACTGCGTCTGGGCAGTAGAGATGCGGCTGTGTCTGATCAGAGTGCTGATGCCGATGTAACGGTGCCGCCTGGTGGCCAACACACACTCGTGGCTGCTCACGAGTTCTTTCGCTGACCACACGCCCACACACACACCCGCCCATCCATTCACACATCCGCTCATTGTGCATGCTAAAAGTAATAAGCGCTTTGTTTTTGCATTATGCCTAGACTTGCTATCACGGCTGCTACGGTATGGCTTCCATGCGATGTCGCAAGGATGCACACAGACATCGCTATCAGGGCACACACTTTCTCATGGACATGAACGCAGATGTATCCCCCATTTCCATTGCTCCACTCTTGCTACTCTTGCCACTCTGTGCGGCAAGCTGCTGCTGTGGCATTATCGGCGCTGCTCCGTGCGCGGAAGTCATGGACATGCACCATTTTTCACATCGTTTGTTCGGTTGTTCACGCGTTCGCTCAACCCCGCCACGTCTTGCTCCGCGTCGCTCTGCCTGGCATGTCAGACATCCCCACTGGCAGCTGGGAGAACTTCCTGGAAGTCATCTTCCAGCTGAGCTCGCTATTTCTTACCGACCGTGAAACCGAGGCGGTGATCGCTTCTTTCCAAGCTGTCAACGAACGCCTGCGCTCCCTCTCCTCGCGCAATCTCCGCCAGCTTGCTGACGAGGCGCAACGGAGACGCATCACCTCGTCTGTCTGCGCACACGACGGCAAATCCTGCTTGCAGAACGCGCTGCGTGGCTGGCTGAAAGCGTTTGCCGCGGCTGTGGGGATCAAAGCGGTGGTGGAAGGTGTGCCAGCATTGCTGTTTCGCAGCCGCGCTTTCTTCAAAACGTACTTGCATATCACCTCTATCTCCTCCTCCTCCTCGCCTGGGTCCATGCTCCAGCACAGATACATAGTTTGATACTGACGCAACGCTTGGTGGCTGGGTCGGGGACAGAGCGTTTATGCGACAGCTCTTCTTTGGACGGGACACGATCGGATTTGCCCTCTTCATTTCTGGTTTCATCTCCGTGTACAAAGCCGTGCTGTGTGTGCTGCGCCGTGCTGCTGGCACCAGTGACGCGGTCAACTCCACGCTAGCAGGGTTCTTCGCCGGCCTCACACTGGCGCTGGAGCGCAACCGTGGTCGACGTTTGGCCATTGCTCTGTACCTGTCCACGCGCTCAATGCAGTTTGCCAGTGTGTGGTGCATGCGCCGTTGGAGGCGATATCGCGACACCCGGGATCGTGGACTGATTCGCGTGCGCAGTGAGATTGTGCCACGACACAGCTCTGCGGCCATCGCTCTCACTGCTATCCGCGAAGACGACAGTGACAGTGACGATACACACGCGCGCGAACCGCTGGACAGGAAGGACAAAAGGGCAAACAGCGATTCTATGTCCTTCTCCGGGATCCGGAAACGCATAAGCGCCAGCACATGGGAGGAGTTGTTGGACGTGTGTCTCAGTCGGTCGGCTGGTACTGCTGTCATGGCGCTTGCAAGCGCACAGATACTGTTCGCTTACATTTGCGAACCGAAATCGTTGCCGGTATGCTGTCTGCGTGCCTGCAGCCGCCCTCTTCCTCCTGCCTCACTTGTTTGGCTCATTCTGTGCGGGACAGCGCTCTTACTACACGTTTCTGGTCACACACGGTGGACTGCGTGAACGCTACGGGCCACTTGCCATGTCGTTGTTAACTACGCTGGGCATACAAGCCAAGGCACGCAATGGCGCATGGGGCGCCGATATCGAAATCCCGGCTCACTATGCGACCACGGCCGATTTCGTTGCCAGCGAGATCAGCCCGAATCTGTCCACGGTGTTCAGTGCCAATGCGAGACATCGCTACGTGGGCTGTGCCTTTGAGCACCCGTGGGACACGAGCTGCTTGCGTAGTCACCCGGCTACGTGGGCACGTGCTTGGCTACGCAGTGTGTGGATGTACGCGCCGCTCAACGCCGTTATGACACTGGTGTTCCGACGGGGAAAAGTGTTGAAAATGTGAGCAACGCGCTGCTTCCCCTTTCCTTCCGCATGAGCGAGAGGTCGCGTTGCTAACACCGAGCGCTATGCTCTTTGTTGGGGGTTAGGCCGCGTGAGACGCTCGTCCGCTACATCAAATCGACTATTCGTAGCGCGTGTTTTCTTGCGACGTATGTCACAACGGCATGGGCAGTGCCGTGCATGCTCCGCCGGCTGTTTCATCGGGAACACCTGCTGCACTACTACGTGAATGGCATCTGTTCTGGACTGTGTGTGCTGATTGAAACACCCAACCGCCGACTAGAGCTGGGCATGTATTGTTTACCACGAGCGCTAGAAAGCTTCTGGCGGTGTGGCGAGCGATGGGGATGGTGGCGAGGTGTGAAGCATGGCGAGATAGGACTGTTCATGGTATGGATGGGTGTGCTCATGCACGTCTACCAGTGCGATCCAGTCAGCATTGAAGATGGGTACCGGGGTGTAATGACACGATTTTTTGGACGCAACTAATTCACAATGACAATTTACCATACAAGCTTTCTCTCTCTCTGTGTGTGTGTATGTGTACTTCTAGTGTGGGTGGATGGGCAGTGGTTATGATAGGATGTAAAGCAGCAGCAAGAAGGTGCAGGTGGCAGAGACTAGGATGAGAATCCATTGGTCACGACGATGCCGACGCCGAATACGGCCAATCAGCTGATTAACCCCGGGGAGCGTGTCTGTTCCAAGCGTGAGGAGAGGGAGGGAGGGAAGGGGAACAAGGGATGGGAAGTACTGAAAAGGCTGGTCAGTGTGCCGGATGCACGCTGCAGTGTCTGTCTTTGATGGCCCAAATCCTCGTGCACATTCATGGCGTGTCTATATGCGGAGGAAGAGACGAAGTGGGTGAGAAGAGGGACAAGCCACACAAACAGCCTACTCGGTCACCATGTCCATCATAAGATGTGCGTGGTCCACACGGGTCCTTTCTGCCAGAAGGTGGTCGGTATCAGAGTCGTGGGGATGGGAGCGGAGTTGCTTGTCCCTGGTGCGAGTGCTTTGTTGGCTGCAGCTCCTAGTGAAAGACCACTTGCCTGGTGTCAGCAGATCCCAGCAATGCACCACGCTGGCTTTCAGCCGCTCGTTCCTGCATGCGAACAGCAAAGTGAGCGAAGGAGACGTGAGAACAGCACACATTCAGGATGCGAGCACGCATCTGGAAATCGTGGAGCACATCACGATGGCGCAGCGTACGTGTGACGCTGGCAAGACTGTCAGCACCCGAAGCATGGCGCTGTTCGCTCAGCTGTTCGAGCGTGCGAGAGAACTGGGGCGAGGCGAGGCGAGGCGGGGATGGAGGTGAGCGGGCGTGGGATGGAAGGAAGTGGGCGCAACCTGGCGCAGAAGCGTGTCGATTTCGGTGGACAGGGCGTGGGAGGGCGTGGCGGTGTCGACGCACACACTCAATTCGCCGAGTTTGCGGCTGAGTTCTGATTCCAGTGTGCGTGCGCGTTTTCGCAGATCCATTGTGTGACGGGCAGGAAACAGGCGTCACACGCCACGTGACCACGCATAGAGTCACACTTCTTGATCCGGCATGGCCAGCCGCCGCTATTCGGTATTGTGGACGCACCAGAAGCAGAAGAAAACGAAGACATGGCAGCAGGGTGGGTATGGTGGCCGTTTCTCTTTCTGACACAGCGCATACAGGCACGTTGCTGTGCCATCCCACCAACGCGAAGGTGATGTCGCGCGCCAATCCCGCTTCTCACCACCTCCGTTCTTCAGCTCACGCTTTACGACGACAATGGCATGGCCATAGACAAGTGGGGCGTTCACTGCTGTGTCCACCGCCGTGTCCACTCACCTGCAGTATCTTTGCACGTAAGGTCTTGATCGAGGAAGGCGTCTTGATCGAGTTTGATCGACACCTGGTCGATGTTGGCGTGCTCTGTGACACCCCACCTGCCACACTGTCCACCAACAGCATCTCCACCAGCAGACCTGTAGCATGCGCATGCTCTCCTTCTCTCACTCTACATATAGTCTGCGTCTACCTATCCACCACGTGTGCGAAAGAAAAAGGACACTTCACCTGGTATATGCTTCCATCGCTGTCCTTGCAACCGCACTCACTTGCTGTAGAAGCAGTGGAACCGAACGACGACACCACACCCACTTCGTGTCTCGTGCCAACACTGGTCACCCATCCCCTTCCCGCCACTTGTTTGACCACTGCTTAGGCTTTGAAACGCCGGAAGATCGGACTCTCTCGTGCCACCACCTCTGTCACACGTGTTGTTAAGAGTGTTTCCGAATCCCTCCATACAACGCACCATGCGAGTGTACTGTCCTCTTCCCTCTCTCACACAGAACTGGTGTTGTCATCTGCACCGCCACCCGCATCCTCGTCCCATCAGTCTTCTGGTAACCCTGTCCTACCCCCCAAACTCCCTATTCATCTCTGTTCCTTCCAGCTGTTGCTAGGGTGTTGCATCCGAATGCACACACCTCAACAACCACGCCGCTATCCGTGCTGGAGTAGGTGCGCATCCCGTCAGAAATACTACAACCACTAGGCTGATAGACCGGCTGCTTTTTCCTTCCAAAGAGCTATGTCGCAAAGTCGGTCGTCAAGCGTCTAGAACTACCATACTACCCGCACAATTTGTACCCCCCCTTCTTCACCGTACTTTCTCACATCGCTCCGTTTCCACCAGAAAAGCGCCACTGCTTATCGCGACAGTATGATCAAGCTTCTGCAAGAGCATCTGCAAGTATCCTCGTCCCCTCCTCTCCCTTCCCTTTTCACGCTGTTCATGCACGGCAGATACTGCTGGTTCAAATGGCGTTTACCTTCTACGACTTCGCCATCAAAATTGTAGAGAAAAATGTGCCGAAGGACAAAGAGGAGAAGCTGTATCGTGCGGCTGGCATTCCTTTGTATATGAGCTGCTCGCTCAGGTATGCCTCCCACCCCCACGGATGCTCACTCACACCATGTTGTGCGACATGGCAGTGAAGTGAACGAAGATAAAACGTTTGTGCTACGCTTAACATCCAAGGAGCACTATTCCATGTCAGACTGCTTGCCTCTCCCTTCGTGCCATCCACTCACAGCCATTGCCTATAGGTATATGAAGGACGATTTGTGGGCGGTGTCGGTGGACATGCAGTTCAACGAGCAATCCAGCTTCTTGGCACGCAGTGTCTTTTTTGGACCCTCCACTGTCAACGGCGTTAGGGTATGCGGTCCTTTGTGTGCATGCCGCGTACTTCTCATGACTCGCCCTTACAACGCTTTGTCACTCCCCAGCTTCGGTGCATCCATGAAAAGGATTTAAAAATTGCCACACGGATCGGCAGAGATGGCCGACCAGTGCGTGCTATTCGATGCTTGAGCGCAGGCAGCGAGCTTGCTATGCTAGGTATGCTTCGTGATCCACCCCTCCTCCTGCACGCTGTGTCATTGTATGCTGCCGCGGCAACAGACAATCTTCAGGAGAATTTGATCACGTGTCCTTTGATCACAACACTGCTCGGATGCTACGACGAAGCCGTGCCACACAGCGAAAAGCGGTTTAAAACCCCGCTGATGAACCCGAGTGCAGCCGTGCTTCTTCGTATCTCCAACGATCAGCGACTTCACCTACAGCAATCTGTGGATGAGTACGCTGCATTGTACAAGCTAAATCAGCATCAAACAGCGTAGCTTCCCTCGCTTGATATTGTCACTACTCACCCACCCACACTCTTTCGGTGTTAGTGTGCTAGCGCAATACGCTTTCGGGTTTACGGAGTCGCACTCGTCGACTAGCCAAATCCAGTTGGTGCATGGTAACCTTTGTCTTTGCTTGTCTCCCACGTCTCATCGCTGGGAATAGGTGTTTTTGGTGCGGGCAAAAGGTGCGAACGCGCATTTCGAGGCTGCATAGTACCGTCTGGCTGACGTGTGACATTTAGCTATTTGATTGCTGTACTGATCATTTTTACGCACCGCGTTCTGAGCAAGTATTGTCAGAATAACGCGCAGTCTTGTCGCCTACTCTTCAGTTCCATGACGGTACTTACTGCTCCGTGGTCAATCCGTGCGCATACATGCTAACATTTGGCATACGACAACAGAATGTCGCGGTGGACAATGTTCTTAAGGTAGGTGTGTGTCCGCGTCAATCAGTGACCCACTTCTCGTGTACAGATATTGATACGATTGAAGTTTACGGACTTTGTGCGTGTCGGCAGCCTCCGCAAGATTTCAAAGCAAGTGCTTCCCTTCGTGGCACAGACCAAGAAAGACGCATCCAAAGGTAGTCCGTTTCGCAACACGCCACTCACCATCCTTCTTCTCTCGCGTGAGGAGAGGTTGTCTCGCCTAGACATCGAAGAGTTGACTGCGATGCTGAAGGAGAAGAAACTGAGAGAGCACGAGAAGGCGGAGATTCAGAATGTCATGAAACGGTTCCAACAGAAGACCAAAGGGAGTCAACTGGCTGAAGTTAGCGTGGTTGGTATGCACGTCTATGCCCCTCCCTCTCACTCCTCCCATTCGCTCCTCCCACTCGCCCCTCTCTCCATACATCTTCTTTGCACGCGCCAGGATGTACTGACCAGCGCTTAGCGACCACCTGTCTGGCGTCGCTGTTTGAGATATTCGAGAATCAGGTGTTTCAGGTTTTGATTCTGGACGAGGCGTCGCAAATCACGGAGCCCATGTCGCTGATCCCTGTGGTTCGGTTCAAGTGCTCCAAACTGCTGATGATAGGGGATCCGTTGCAGGTCGGTGGAATCCCATCCTATGGTGTTGCGACTTATGACGCAGCTCTCTCCCACACTGGAGTCAACGGGTCGAAAAGACACCGTGGGGAAAGGCCTGGACCGAACACTGTTTGAGCGTGCAGTTGAGGTAGTAGCAGATGTCGTCATTGCGCGCTCACACAGTCTGACACATGGCGAAAGATAGGCTATCAACCGGTGGTGCTGAGAACACAATATCGGGTATTTCTGTTTGCATCGCGTTTGAGCACCATGTCATTGCCCCCCTACATAGTGCCATCCAGTGATATCTTGCATATCCAACCGGCTCTTCTACAATAGCCAGCTTAGCGACGGCATCACGGACCTAGATCGACAGCCGCTTGTACTTGGGATTCCCACGCTGTGTCTTGTGGACGTGCAGGGGAAGGTGTGTTCTGCTGATGCCGGCTTTTCCCTTGCGCATGGTTGACGCGAGAGCTGAACAACATCGTGATCACATAGGAGCAACAACAGGAGCGCTCGAAATCGTTCTACAACGCTGAGGAGGCTTCTCTCATCTGTCGATGTGTAAGTAGGCTTGTTCAGTTGGGCGTGCCACCGAGCTCCATTGGCATCATCGCATTATGTAACTGCAACCGAAACGACTGCCACACCTGTGGGCTGATACCGATGGCGGTGGTGTCGACGGATAGACAAAGCACAGACAGACCGCATCGAAAAAGGGCTGAGCGAGCTGAGCGCGTCGACAAAGGAAGCGTCTGCTGCAATCCAGATTAGTACGGTGGATGCATTTCAGGTCTGTACGCTTTCTCCTTTGCTGTGTCATGCGAATGGTGTAGGGCGCTGAGCGGGAAATCATTTTTGTGTCTTGTGTGCGCAGCAAAAGCATCGGCTTTATCAATCACGCGAGACGCGTAAACGTGGCTCTCACTCGCGCCAGACGGTAACGTCGCATCATTTGCGTGTCCCGTTTTGCTCATGAGTACAACCAGGCATTTGCTGGTGGTTGGGAACGCGAGCCTGCTGAATACAGATCCGATGTGGCAGCGCATCCTTCAAGAGCATATGCAAAGTACGCCTTTGCATGCATGCATACATGACACACGACTGACGCTAGAAGGCAAACCGGAAAACACTGTGATGGGACAAGCGCTGGTGAAGTCGTTGTCTGGACTACAGCTCTCACCGCATGCGGACGAGCTGTTTGCTGAACAGGAGGAAATGAGTGAAGGAGAAGCGGACGCTGTTGTATTGCCGATGCATACTGAACACGTGGATGTACACCAGGGTGTGGAGAAGGCATTGCCGACCATGCCCGTGCATGACAACAGGAACAATCATACCGGCGACGAAGCGCTGAAAAACTTTGAGCAGCGCCTCCACTCCTTGTCCACACGGTTCCAGCATCGGCCAGAGGCAGAGGCAGAGGCAGGGGCAGGGGCAGCGACAGACGCGGACGCAGTGACAGATACGGAGATAGCGGACTGGCTGGACGAAGTGACGGCCAGGTCGGACGAGGGTGGAGTCGAGGAGGGGACAGAAGATTGGCTGGACTTGGCTTTAGACGATCTTTAGTGTCCTGGACAGCGCAGGCGGTGTGTACTGTGAACAGCATGCTTACCACCGATACCTGCGGTTTCTATTTTGTTTCTGCTTCGGTATCGTGGGACTCGGTGGTGGTGGCGGAGAGGGTGAAGGCAGACCATAGCGCAGCAATGTGGCCAAAGTCACGGCCCAGGGTGACCAGGTTGTCGAGGCTCTTGTTCAGCTGCTTTGCATTGCCGATTGTTTCTTCCAGGCTCTGCGGGTGTTGAGCGGCGGGGCGTGGCGGCGGCGGGAAGGCGCTGCTGTGCGGGGCGGCACGAAAGAGAACGCACCTGTGCGATGTCCAGCTGCAGCCGCTCTCGTTCGCGCTGAAACGCGTCCATTGCGGTGTTTTGGGACGAGAGCCAACGCTGCACAACGTCACGCTTGGCCATGCTATGTCACTTTGTTGTTGAGTGAAACACGCTACAGCACTGTTTGTCCGCTTCCTGTGCGTGTTTCTTTATTGTGGTGTTGGTGTTGTTCTGTTTGCAGTTGTGGATCGGCACATATTAGCGATGTCGTGGGTTGACCTGCATCCCTCCAACGTGGCACACGCTTCTCTTTCTTCACTCTTCCTTCCTTCACGACCACAAACACCGCCACAAACACCGCCACAGAACACGCACATACACAAATGCACTCCACCACACTCCACCATACTCAACACCACCATCCGCCACGTTCTGCAGAGTACGCTCTGTAGCCAGACGTGCCCCTCAACACATAGCACAGTCCAATCGACTTCGTCGCGTCTTTGCTGTTACCAAGGCTGGTGAAGTCGCGTCGCCGCATCATGAGCCCAGCTGCATCAGCTCAGTCAGAGCGAAGGGACGCGTCAGACATAGCCAATGCGTTGCGAATGCGGTTTGTCATTGTAGCAAACTCTTGCGCAGACACAACATACGCATGGGAAGAGGAGTGGAATGGAGCGTAGCAGTGATGGTATAAATAGCAGCTGAAAGCGGCCTGTTTCTCTCGTTCTGTCTTTTTTGCGCGTTCGTCTGCCTGCCTGCCTGTCTATTCATCTCCGCCTGCCCACCTGCCCGTCTCCCCACTGCGTTGCCCGTCAGCATGCTATCTAGAACCCTTGCCTCCACGTTCAGGCTGCTTTGTATAGCCTCGCTGTGTCCGTGGGCCCACTCTGCTAAGTACAATACTCTGTCCACCACACTCCGCTTCCCGGTTAAGTCTGTCTTGCCCGACACCTTGTCCAGCCACTATCCCCGCTTTGTCTCTACTGTCGTTCGCCAACCGGTCATCGCCGTTGCTGCTGCCGAGACAGCTGGCCACTCTCAGCAACAGCAACAGCAACAGCAGACTGTCAAAGTGGTCCTGAAACAAGTGGCCAGAACAAGGAAAGAGGAGCAGGCGTATTTGCTTCTGATGAAGATTTCACGCGCTACAAAGTGGCTGTATGAACAACAACACGCACACGCCCAAAAGCTGTCAGACAAACAGCTGGCGCCTTTTCACGACACGCTTAACGAGCTCAAACACATCACACATCCCAAAAACACCGCCTTCATCACCTGGATCGACGCTATTCACTCCGCATTCGACAAGGCAAAAGAGAGCACGGGATACGCGGTTGCTGAGCAGCTCTACGGGATAGAATACGAGTGCACGCTCCAGGTGCAGTCGTTTCGTGCACCCGTGTTCCATTACCGTGGCAGAAATCCTTGGTGTGCGTTGGTACGTCCTTTTGCTTGGTCTGTCACTAGTAGTGAACTCACCCTGTGCTGCTAGTATGCTATCAACTTTGTGGTAAGCCTGGTTGGGTTGGCATGCCGTGTCGCCCAACACACTGCAGATGGGCAGCGACGTATTCACCCTTGCTGATCTCAACGGCGTGGGTGCGGAGCTGTTTGGCTACGGGCCTTCTGTCGGTGGCTGGGCAGTTCCAGTGCTGCGTCGTGTGCTGGAAAACCGCAAAGTAGCTATTGACATGTTCCCCGTACACGAGTGTATGTTTGTTCAGTCTTTTTTCTTTATCTCTCCGTCACTGACATGCACACACACACACCTACAGGGAAAACGCATCTCACAGAAGATGTGCTGGGACTGATACTGAATGTTCCTAAACATGTGTTTGCCGTCGTGCCTGGTCCTACTGCGCAATCCACGCTTCCCGCCAACGGAGAAAGACACTGGTGGAACGTGGAGCCGAACTTCGTCGATCCAGAGTACCTTGGCACCAACGACAAGGTGGGCACATCTGCATGCCTCTGTCAGACGCGCTGATCCTTGCTGCAGATGATTGCGCATGTGACAAAGAAGTTCACATCGCTGAAATGTGTTCTCGTAGTGAGAGCCACGGCGAATGTGGCGCTGCGTGGCGACATAGTCGGCATGTTCGATTCCAAGGGCCAGGAAGAGATATTCGGGAAGAAGAATGCATATAAGGTAGCACTGTCACGGCAGCCGGTGTATGGATCGGTGGGATCCCGCGGGTCACAGCAGCGGCTATTACTGCCATTGGGGTGGCAGGCACTCAGCGGTGCAGGCATGGGTGCAGGCACAGGTAGCATGCCTGCCCATGCAGTCCCCTCACCTTTACTCCACCGTACATGGACTACCGATGATGCAGATGGCCAGACAGCCACTACCACTCACCAGTTCTACACGAAATGTGCTCTATTTGCGCGCACGCTCTATGCCATGCACAAACCATCACACCCATATGGCGCCAAAAGGAGAAAGCTTGAGCCCATGAACGACAAGGTGGCAATAAGCACACTGGAGCGGATTGTGCAGGAGACTTATGCATTTGTGAAGCGGTATCGCGTACGGATGGATCTGTTGGACAGACTGCCGAATGGCGAGGCAGCAAGCTCGCTGTATCCTTTTCTGCAGCTGCTGCAGACCTACGTACTTTCATCTTTGAATGGTGTAAAGCATCCAACCGGGTATTCAAGTAACAATCTTGATTACTCGTCAGGCAGTGCGCAACAGAAAATGGCTGCTGATATAATGAACGCCGTTTACCAGTCTTTACTCATAGAGCAACTGACCCTGGATGCGAAGCGATCTGATCTGATGGTAAGCACGGGGTACAGTATGCCACGGGGTATATGCATGTGTGTGCTGTATTGACATTGCGGTAGAACAGCATCGACAACCTGGTATGCTATTGTCCATCGGTGTGTATGCTATTGGCTGATGCATGCGTGTACGTATGTGTGTGTATGACCAGATGGGTGATCATTCGTCTGCAGCAGTGGAACTCCAAACATTGGCACAACAAAAGCAGGTGAGTGCAATCTGCTGTTGCTGCCTTTGTTGTGAATGCGATGACCAACTGCGTGCACACAGGATGCAGTGACAGCAGATGGTGTGCATATACTGCTCAAGAAGCACAAAATTCGCTTCTCGCGCTTTTCCACCTTCCCAGGTACGCGCATGCATACATACATGTGTGTGTACATGTGAATGACTGTGTTTGTGTGTGTGTGCGTGCAATAGCTGAGCTATGGGTACGGATCAGAAAGGCACGTGGAGTGGTACTGTTTTACAGGGATGCAGACACAGGCGAAAGTGATCTTGACGTGCTTCATCACCATACAGCCCCTCTGTTTCCATGCGTGGACGGACGGCCAGACATGCTAGGTGTGTGGTATATTTTGGAGAGAAATGTTCCTGCTATTGTGGTATGTGTGCGACGAGAGAGTGCCTCGCTTATGTGTGGTAGTATACAAGCAGTATGCCTATTGCTAGCACCTATTTCGTGATCGAGTAAGGAATGATTGATGTAGCAGAAACATGTGCAACAAGATGTCGCAGCTGCTGTGCAAGGAACAAACGTGTGTAGTCCCACCCGCAGTGGAACCCAAAAGAGATAGAAATGCGGCATGATGAATAGACACTGCAGCCATTGCTGCTTACATAGATTGCATAGGGTGTGCAAGATGGACAGCTGTGCATTTGTAGCAACATACGACTTCTGCGGTGGATGGGAGAGAAGGAGGAGAAGGAGGAGTGTGCATTTGCAAAGAGATGAGGACATGTGCTGGGTGGATTGGATGGACTAGGGGAACTGGGTGGAAGATTGAGACACAGACCAAGAGCAGCAGCACGATGGATAGGCAGTGGAGACAGCGATACTGCTGGTGCTCTTGGTCTATGTCTCAGTCCTACACCCAGCAAAGCACTCAAACCAGCAGAGCCCATGCTGTCGTAGCCACGAGCAGAGGCAAAGGATGCAGTGGGTGGCGTGGCGGATGAGAGGAGCATGGCCACAGCCAGCATACAGACTAGTGCGTCTCTCCACCACACCACCAAAGTACACACACGCAATGCTCAATCTTTTGGACTATGCATGCCTGCACATCCGCCACGCCAGCCTAGACGTAAGCAACAAGCAAGCGGATCCGCTCTTGCGCCGAACACTGCTATACATCAGCTGTCCATCCTTTCTCAGGCGTGCGGTGTGTGTGTCGCGTTTTCAAACAACAGCCTGTTGCTATTCTTGGACAGAAAGCGCATTCACTTGCGATTGTGTTGCGTTGCGTTGCGTTGCGTTGCGTTGCGTTATGTTGTGGTTCAACCAGCGCATTGCGTCACACGACTGCACCGCCACCACTGCTTCTCTCACGCTTCGCCATGACCGTAACAAGGGAGCCATCCGTTACCGTGGCTGCTGCCAACCATCCGCCTGCGCTTCTGGACACCGTCGTGCTGCTTTCTCCCATGGACACCGTCATTGGCATGTACACTTTTGAGATGATGTGTGTATATCCAGGTAAAGCAGGCGCGTACACACACGCCGCTCTGCAGGCCTCGCTTGCTGCCACGCTTAGTGTATATTCCCCGCTTGCTGGCCAGCTCAGTTACGCCGCATCCACTGGTGCTGCAAGTGTGCGCTGCAACAACCACGGTGTCGTGTATGTGCCCGCACAGTGTTCTGCCACTACGGCAGGCATTCTGCCGGTGCCAGCCGAACACTTCACGCTTGAAGACCTACTGCCGCTGGCGCACCTGCCAACTGACGCGGAAAGGCCGTCTTTTGCCATCCAGTGCACGCTGATGGCGGACGGTGGACTGGCCGTCGGTATTGACATCAACCACAGTCTGCTCGATGGAAAGAGTATATTCGACTTCCTAAAGACATGGGGGCGCATACACCAGCAGTCGGCACACACCACGCCTTGCCACGATCGCAGCTTGTTGTTTGCCAGGGGACAGGGTGTTGCATACCCCCACGAGGAGTATACGGTGCTGGAACAGATAGGGTTTCCCAAGGACGCGATACCCCCAAAACTGTCCATGCGCATGTTCCACTGGTCGCAAGAGACACTGCAGGCGATGAAGGAGGAGGCAGGGGTGGCACTGGGGGCCAAAGTGAGCAGAAATGATGTGCTGACAGCGCACTTGACCCGGCTTATCGCCATCGCACGCGGGCTGGAGATGGACGCAGTGGTGAAGATCAATACAGGCGTGGATGGACGAAAGCGACTGGTCCCTCCCCTTCCTCCCCACTATGCTGGAAACGCTGTGTTCAACACCGTGCATACACACCCGGTGAAAGAGCTTGTCGCGCACGACGGTGCCATCAGAGCTGCCTATCGTGTGAGACAAGCGGTCAACAGGATGAACGACAGCTACATGCGATCAGCAGTTGAGTTTGTGGTATCGCAGGAAGACCAGCGACGACTGGGGCTTTCAGTGCAATTCCACTTGGGACCTGATCTTCTGGTGACGTCGTGGGTGCACCTGGGTGCAAAGGAAACGGACTTTGGCACTGGTGCACCCCTCTACGCAGGCCCTGCCAGGATTCCAGCTGACGGCGTCGTTGTTATTCTCGACCAGGCAGGAGAGAGTGCCAAGTCGGGAGGTGTGGACACAGTCATCAGCCTGCACGAAGATGCCATGCTGGCGCTGTGTCGTCTTGTGGCCACCTAGCCTGCCGCTGTGTGAACACCAGTGTCGTTGTATATCGTGGCTGCTGCGTTGTCAATGAACGTGTGTGGACCGCGCGTTGTAGTCGAAATGACTTGCTGTGTGAAGCAAACGGCGCTTCATTCCCCGGAACACGCGCTGAGCGCGACAATCGGAGCAGGATTAAACCAACATTACATTTACACACACGCACACGTTGCTTCGACACACTCGCCATTGCTGAAGAATACGTACAAACATGCTTTCTGTCCTGTCGCACGCACACACACATGACCAACGCCATGACTACTGCTGGCACATTACGCTACTCTTCCTCCTCTTCCTTGGCAGCACCAGATGGTTCTCACACTAGAGGAAGCGGAGGTGGAGGTGGTGGCATAGTGACAGCTCCGACTTTCTCGGCACCCTTCTTGCCACCCTTCTTACCGTCTTTCTTGCCACCCTTCTTGCCACCCTTCTTGCCACCTTTCTTGCCACCCAATGGAGACATGGCGGCAG
>QZWT01000170.1:0-25533 GCA_004114315.1 Cochlonema odontosperma | reverse complement strand
GCAGAGTTATCCTTGCGGCGCTTCAGGAGCGTCTCCGGCATAAGAATGTCACTGGCAGACGGCGTGGAACTAATCCCCATAGCGCGCGTCAGCCACTCCACGCCACACAGCCAGTAGAAACGGGACACCGTGCACGTCCGAAACGCACACAGTGGATAGACACGCAAAGACAAATGCTTGTGTGCCCATCATCGCTGCTTGTAGCACACGATGGCTCATTTTCACCGGAGGACCTGTGGTGTGGAGACGCGAGATCTCCACCCGACGGCACACACGGCACTTCCTCGCAAGACAGCACATGCCGAGGCACGGGTCCTTGATAGCAAGAGAGAAAGATGCGTGTGTGTGTGCGTAGCAGCCGCAAGTGCACACACACGCGTCTCTGACCTGTATTTCAGACGAAGAGCACATAGCCCTACGGTCCAAGTCCTCGTGCTGGCCGTCCCCGCCTATGCAAGAGGAGACAGCCGGCTGAGATCACCGTTTCGGTCTGAATACCAGACCACCGTTCTACGAGCAGGCGGTGAGGGCAGCGGCGTGCGTGTATGCACGGGTGTGGTGCGCCGGTGTGCATATATGCACAGGCGTGGTGTGTGTATGCGCATTGTCACTTACGTCGACGGCATGGTCACAGCGGAAAAAGAGAAAGACGCGGGGCGGGACGGCGGCGGCTGCGGTTTTGTGCTCGACAGGGGGTGCTGCTGCTTTTCACGCGTCACAGCCGTCGCCCGTTACGCAACCGCCAGCGACCGTCGGTTGCGCGAAACGTCGTGCCCCAGTCAAAGTCAATACACGCCCCCGTCAGTGTGACCACCACGCGTGTCCGCAGTCGTGTGTTGTGTCGTCGCCTGCTGCGCCATGTCTAGCAACCGCGATGTCTTTTCTCGCAATGCGGGATCCGCCCTGCACGCTCCCCCCTACGCCTCCTCTTCCACCACGACTTCACTAGGCAGTACCCCAGTGCTGCCTGTTCCCGTGGCTGTGCCCGCCGCCCTTCCGGTAGCCGATCCCCATCTTCCCAACTCCCGCTCCCCTTCCTCTCCCCGTTTTCGTCCTCAGGACCACGCGCCGTATGTCGAGCACCAATCGCAGCAAAACTACCACCACCACCACCACCACCGCCGCAACCACCACCCTCGTCATCAACGTGGTGGCGGCGGTGGAGGCAATGACAGCATGCGTGGATCGGCCAGCGCCAACGCTTACCCCTCCACCTTCACACATCGTCGCGGCTACTCCCGCTACAACCCAGACGATCGGCGTAAGCGCTCCCCCAACCCCCAGCACCACGCCTCCTCCTCCTCCGACTGGGCGCGCTCATCCTCGCACACTCAATCCCACCCGTCGACTGCCCCGTGGAATAGAACCAGCAATCCGCCGTTGAAGGACCCGACCAACGAGACACCCTCGACCTCGATCTCAGCGCCGATGTGGCAAGACAGTGTGTGGAATGCATCGACAGTCCCTATCAACGATGGTAAAATGGATGCGATGGTCGGGCAAGGCCGCTTAGCTACTGTTGCGACCACCGCCACCGCTTCTACGCGCGGTGGCTGGGCTGTGTCCCGCGAAGACGGCGCATTGCGGTATCTTCCTGTTGTCACGTCCCCTCCCTCTCAGCATACAGGAACACCTCGCGTCACTGAACACACCGTCATGAACACTTCTCCCGCGATGGAAACACATGACATCCACGAACCCGCCACATCAACCCCATCAACCATTCCACATCCTTCGCTTGCATACCCCCTCTCGCACCCCACCGTACCAGCAGACAACCACGACGGCAGCAATTCTGCCTACGCTGGGTACCAATCGCATCCACATCCGCATCCAGCACATCAGCAGAATATACCCACCACCGCAGGAGGATACCGCGGGCGATTTCGTGGTCGTGGGTTTGCACCGCGTCAGCAATGGAACAATCGTGGGCGTGGCGGGAGCGTAGGAGCTCATTCTCGAAAATACGAGATGCAGCAATATGCAAACCAGCGACAGATAGCTCAGCAGCTCCCAGACACGATACCTGTGCTGTCGCAGCAGCAGCAGCAGCATCCACAGTCGGATCACTCGCTGCAAGAGAAATCTGTATCGAACACAGGCTGGTCTCAGTCCGTACTCGCACCCCAGTCACAACCTGAGGACGCCTCGTTTGCTTCAGCACCGGTGTTTGGAGGTAACGCACACCAGCCGATGGATAGCAATCGTCCGAATATGTACCCTGCCATGCTTGCCGGAACCAGGACAGACATGCTGCTAAACAGCATAAGCATGCCACATGCCCCACACACATACACCACTCATTGGACGCCATCTGCGGCTGCGGCTGCGTCCGCGCGAACAGAATGGACGCACGAGGCTGACCGGATGCTACACGTCCCTCCGTTTCCTCCACCGCCGCCACCACCGCCACCGTCCTCTCTTCCCGTGTCGCTTGCACTTGACATGCACATGGCGCCACCCGCTTTCCACATATCTGCCCCTCTCTCTGACCTCATACCGCAAAAACCAGTGGAGCTTTACGAGCGCCTGGGCCAAGTGGGGGAAGGAACATTCGGGTATGCACAAATGCGCATATGTGTGCACTCACTTTTTCATGCACCTCCGGCATCCAACAGGAAGGTGTACAAGGCGAAGAACCGTAAGACTGGTCAGTTGTTGGCGTTAAAGCGTATTCGGTTGGAGAGCGAAAAGGACGGGGTAAGGAGAGGCGACTTCTGGTGCTGGCGCTGGCGCTGGCGCAAGTGTGGGTGGCTATCCTTTGCTAAATGCGATTGTGCGCATAGTTTCCAATCACTGCCATGCGAGAAATTCGCTTGCTGCAACGACTCCAGCATCCCAACATCGTTCGGCTTTACGAAGTGATGGTTCTCAAGGGCTCCGTTTACCTGGTGTTCGAGTACATGGACCACGATTTGACCGGGATCCTCGGACACGCAGATTTCACGTTGAACGCGGCTCATGTGAAATGCCTTCTGCATCAGTTGCTGAGTGGATTGGCCTATTTACACAGCCACCGCATGCTTCATCGTGACCTGAAAGGATCGAACTTGCTGATCAACCGGCGCGGGGAGCTTAAGCTAGCCGACTTTGGTCTTGCCCGCATATGTCCTCCCTTGAAAAGCGGCCGTGTGCGTGACTACACCAATCGTGTGATCACGCTATGGTATCGGCCACCAGAGCTTCTGCTGGGCGCCACGGACTACGGCGGTGCGGTGGACGTGTGGAGTGCCGGGTGGGTTGCAGTTCGCTGTTTCCGCAGCACAGACTCATCGCTGTAGGTGCATTTTCCTGGAAATTGTGTTTCGTCGCTCGCCATTCCAAGGCACCGATGAAATATCACAGCTAGAGGAGATTTACCGTGTGCTGGGCACTCCAAACGTGGAGCTCTGGCCAGACATCGTAGCCCTGCCCTGGTTTCAGCTGATTCGACCGCGAGAGCTGCGGCCTTGTCGGTTGCGAGAGAAATTTAACATGTGGGTCATATAGGAGGGTGCCGTTCTTTGCGAAAATGCTCACCATATTGCTTTGCTCCACCAGGCTTTCCTCATGCGCACTGGAGCTTTTAGAATGCTTGCTTTCCATGAACCCAGATCGGCGTATTGAAGCGCAAGCCGCGCTGGACCACCCGTACTTTACACAAGAACTGCCAGCTGCTTCGCTGCCCAGTGAGTATGTGTGCGCTGCTCAGCGTGAAGACAAGTCTCATTCGCATCGCTTTCTTCTAGACTTCCGTCTGTGGCTGGAGATTGGCATGAGTTCGAAACGAAGCTGAGAGATAAGCGACGTGCCATGGCAACCGCGTCCAATCCCGATCAGCAAAAGGAAACGTCTAAATCGCTGAGCGGCAAGCGGCCACGATCGCACGCAGAAGACGGACTAGGCAAACGGCGGAGCGGGCACTCGCAGCATGTATCGCCAGAGCGGCAGCAAGAACCGACGTGAGATGGAAGGAGAGAGAGAGGAAGAGAGAGGACGGATGTGTATGGGTGGCCAGAAAGTGGGACGATGGGGAAATCGTATTCATGTGTTGTACAACAATGTGAACAAGCCGGGCATACTCTCTGCATTTGTATTTGCTCGGCTGTCAGCGGCAGAAAAAGAGGAGGGGAGGAGAAGGGGAGAGGAATATGCGCTACAGAAGCATTAGCTCATCCATAGCAGTAGCAGCATTGATTTCCGCCGCTGTATTGGAATGTTTTTTGGTACAGCTGCTCTACCATCGCCTGCTGAGGCACATCGCACATGCAAAGGTAGGAAGGCGCGTTTTGGTAAAATACAGCGTAGCCCTGTATAGAGATGCACGGAATCCGCCCTATTGTATCTCCGTCGCTTTGCACCTAGATGAAGCATTGGCGTGATGGATGATGGTGGCCGACGTAAGCGTTTGCGTTTGCATTCTTGCTGTCGATGTTGTCGGCGCTGTGGCATTGGGAAGGTGACCATCGCGTGTGTGCAGCACTTCTTGGGGACAAAGAGAAAAGGGTGTATGCAATGATGGTAGCGCTAAGACGGTGGTGCAGCTGTGCGAGTACACTGTCAGTATATTCATATTTAAGCCTGTGTCAGCTCATGGGGTATCGCTCGAGGTGATGAAGGAAGGGTGAGCCCGTGTGGGACCACTGTCTGTTCACATGGAGCGGCATGACACCGTGATGCTTTTGGTGGATGGAGGAAGGAGGTCTACGCTTTTTTCTGTGCAACTTGCAAGGATTGCTGGGTCTTGTTCCATAGCAAGGTATGGCCCCACCGCACATAGCATAGTCCGATTGTCGCACCGGTCAAGTGTGCCTGCAGGGAGAGGGAGAGGGAGGGGGTCATTGACGGATGCTTAGAGAAGAGACACGTACAACGTGGTCAAAGACCCGCCACTTGCGGATAATCCCTGCGACATCAAGGGCCATCATCGCAGGCACAGCTTTGCTAATGCTGATAGGCACCATGGGCAGAAAGACCAAATAGACATTGGCTTCGGGATACAGCACTGCGGATGCAGTGACAAGACCAAAGATGCCACCCGAAGCACCCAGGCTGGGAAGCAGGTTGTGTGGGCGAAAGCGTCTTGCGAATATCTGACTGCCGAGGGAGGCAAGCACACCTGTGGAGGTGTAGAGTGCTAGAAACTCCTCTTTCGAGTAGGTGGAGCGCACTGAGCTGCCAAAGCTATACAGCGCGAGCATGTTGAAAAGGAAGTGCCAGCCGTGCTGGTGACTGTAGCAGGAGGTGAGGGTAGTGTAGGGGCGGCGTGCAGCATCGACGGGGTGGCAGGTGAAGTGACGGTAGAGGAAGGGGTGTAGTCGGGGTATGCGCCAGGCAAGAAACACCAGCGTGTTCACACCTATGATGGCAGCGATGGGCTGGTTGTAGATGGAGTCTGCATACCATTGCTTCAGGATAGCCGCGCCTGTCTCTTTCAAGGGCAGCGGGAGACGCGAACAGAAGAGCAGGTGGAGTTTGTGCTTAAGACGAGTGATTTGTCTGTCCTTCCAGCGACGATAGCGTTGCAAGCCTTTGTTCGAGTTGCGTTGGTTGTGGAGCAGCGCGAGGGAAGAGAAGGCGATGGTGCATGTGCCGAAGGTGAAGAGGAAAGGACGAAGAAAAACACCACGGGGAAAACGAGCAGCCATGTGTGGAGGTGGGAAGGTGAGGATTGAAGATGAGGATGAAGATCAAAGGCGCGGATCAAAGGCGTGGATCAAAGGCGGGAAGGTGGGAAGAAAGAAATGAGACTGTGTTTGTATGCAGTGTGAGGCTGTTGGCAGGGGCGGTTGGCGGAGGCGGGGGCTGTTGGCGGGTGCCGCTTGATGCGTCGAAATAGGCGTGGTGGGTTCGTTTCCGCTGTTCTTCTCTGAGACACCACGCTGTGACACGCCCGTGACACGCCGCCACCGCCCACTCACCGCCGCCGCCCCACACCGCCGCCGTCCCCACACCCACGACTGCCACCGCCACCCGCACACTTCGTCGGTGTCCGTGCTGCAATTCGTGTGCGTCGCCCGTCCCACGCCCATCGCTCCCCATCCCCACTCACTGCCTTCCTAGTTGGGATGAGCGACATCCTCGCCTCCTCTCACACACCGCTCCTCTCCACACACACACCCAAGCCCTTCACCAAACCCCTCACCAAACCCCTCACCAAACCCTTCGCCTGCGCCTGCACCTCTACCTTCTATCCCCTGCACCGGCATCACAGTGTATCCTCTCTGGATCCCCTGCTCCAGCCGTCTCTTCCTGTGAGTCCCGCTACCTGGCCAGGCTCCTCCTCCTCCCCCTCCTCCTTCCCATTCTCTATGCTCTCCTCCCAGGTCTCCGCGCATGATGGTGCGGGGGAGGAAGCGCCAGCGTCACTGACTCCCCCCGCCAGCCTTGTGGAGCCGCGTGCGTCTCCCCACACCTGCCCCCTCCCCGACACGCCCACCTCCGTGGATATGGACGATGTCATGTCGATTGGTGATGCCGAGGAGATCGAGTGCTGGAGTCAAGAGGAAATGGAGGCTGACTTCTTGCCGGAAACCTCGTCCCACGGCTTGCCCCTGATTCCCTTCAGTTCCCAGGTGGGGGGCCATAGCTCCTTCCTTCGCTTCTCGGAGCGGGCGGTGTGCAAACCCTTGGATCCGCAAGAGCGTGAGTTCTACGAGCTGTTGAAACAGCATCCGGATCTGGCTGCCTTTGCCCCCGGCTACCTAGGCATCCTTAACGTCACCTACACCAGTCAAGGCGACATGGACGAAGCGGCTCCTGAAGTGTTGTTCGAGCACAATCGCCACATCCTGCCCGACTGGTACACCAAGAAAGAAAGCATGACCCTGAAGGATCTGAAGGAACGCAAGAAACGCGAGCGTTGTCAGCTACAGCAACTAGACGCCGACACCGACACCTACGAAAAGCGCCATCACCCCGCGTGGGCAGACGACACAGCGCGCACCCACAGCACTCCCGTCAGTCACGCCGCTGCCCCCGCCAGCATCACCCAGATGATGCAAGTGTCGCCACCGCCACCGCCGCTGCCGCCTAAGAAACCCACCCAGCCGTACACGTCGTGGCGTGCGTGTTTGCAGCGCGAGGATCCTAGGCGGCACTCCATGTCCGGTGTGTCTGGACAAGCACCCGTGCCTCTTGCTGTAAAACCAATCACCATCCCTCGACACCACCTTCCCCACTCCCACGACCCCCACCCTTCGTCCGTCGATCCCACCGCCTCCTCGCCCAAACAGCTCTCCTCCTCGCTCGACAGCAAACCCCTGGATGCGGATGTTGCCTTTTCTGCGAATCGTGTCCAGATGTCGCATCCGCACTCTCCGCCCACACTTCGTTGCAAAGAGTCGAAGAAAACCGCCGCCGTACAGCCTGCTGCATTTCTTACTGCTGCCAATCCTGCTCGGTGGCGACCCGCTACCATAGCCAACACCACTTCCCAATCGCGTGTTGCTCACGCACGCGGCGCCCCTCCGTCGTCAATCACCGCATCCCTCCTGGGCGGCACAATGATGGCATCCTCCTCCTCGCTCTCCCACCCCGCAACAGCAACGTCCACACGGATGCTGAAAACACCGTCGTCGCCATTGCACCCCCCTGCGTCTGTTGCTGCGATTGCTGCTGCCGCCACCACCACCACCACTACTACCACTGCCGTGGCCGCCGCCGTCGCCGCCTCAACCGAGCGCTCAAAAGAAGAAAGTAGAAACTATGTCAGCCCATGGGCTTTGCAAATGTACGAAAACTCTAAACACCGCATGGTTGCCAAACGACCACGCAGCTCAGAACGCGAATGCTCAGGCGACTCCGGGTCGCTCCACCAAGAGTCGCATGAGCCGGAGATCCATCAGTTCCTGTTGCTGGAGGATCTGACGGCGGGTATGTCCTATCCATGCATCATGGATCTGAAGATGGGCACGCGACAGTGGGGCGTCTATGCGACTCCGGAGAAACGAGCCAGCCAGGCGAAAAAGTGCCTGCGCACCACCAGTAAGCAGCTGGGCGTGCGTGTATGTGGGATGCAGGTGTATGAGCAGCGCAGCGGAAAGTACACCTTCCAGGACAAATACTTTGGCCGCACGCTGGACGTCGCTGGATTCACAACCTCACTGCGTACTTATTTCGGCGGGCGTGCTCGTCCACTGACCACCATGCTTCCCTCGCTGATGGCGCGTCTTCGCCAGCTGTACCATGCTGTGAGCCTGCTTGACGGGTGGCGCCTGTACGCCAGCAGCCTGCTGTTCATCTACGATGGCGGCCTGGCTCACCCGGAAGTGACGGTGCGCATCATCGACTTTGCCAACTGCTCTTCGCCATTACAGCGAGAGCGCAACACGGAGGCAGGCCAAGTGGTCACCTTCCCGCCCAAGCAGGCCTGTGCGGACCACGGCTATCTGCGCGGTTTGGACACACTTCTACGCGTCCTCACTGAACTCTTTGAGGAGCAGGACAACGCTTGCTGGTGCGTGAAAGCTTAGTTATTTTGTATGCTACATGTTCTTTCTGTTTTTTGCGCATATGTGAACGGGCTTCCATTGTAACGCGAAGGAGCGCTGGATGCAGCGCTTCCCACCCCATCCATAGTAAATACACCTTGTTCACACAGTTATGCGGTAGCAGCAGGTTGTCTGGAAGCAGTGTGTTTTTACTCAGACGGGATTACAAAATGGGGGTAGAGAGATGTTTACACACATACATACACACACTCTCTCACTCTCTCACTTTCACTTTCACTTTCTCTCTTCTTCACTTTCTCTCCCTCTCTCTCCTTCCCTCTCTCTCCCTCTCTCTTTTTCACCCATCACATTACATCACATGACCTTGGCTATAAATACGCGTTTGCAAACCGTTTTGGGACGTGGCTGCCGCTTTTCTCGAAACTGCAATGCTCACCTGTCGCCCACCGACCGCCGCAGCTGTGCTGTTCCTCTGCGCCGTGCTTCTGATGACGGCACCGCCCACCGCCGCACTCATCGCGCCGCAGCGTCTCTCGCCGCCCGCCCATGCACCGCTATCGTCTTTGCCAGGAGCAAACCCCGTCCCCGCACCCTCAGCCAGCCTCCACAACCCGCATGTGTCTGGAGCCTCGTCCTTAGACCAGTATTCATCTGATGTGATCAAGGAAGCAAGCCTGGAAGCACTTGCCAAGCCACCTTCGTGGTTTTCAAACAAAAGGAGTAGGCGCATCGAGTGCGACTCTGTAGGCGGGTGGAGCTACTACCCTCTTATCAGAGAGGAAACCTTTGCGAAAACGTATTACGCATGGAATGATACGACGAAGAAGCAGGGTGTGATAAAGCAACTGGTACCTCGCAAGTCTGAGACGGCGAAGCAGTTGTTCATGAACGAGCTTGAAATGGTGAAGGTACGTTGTAGTCACTGCTTTTCTTCTCCCCCTTCCTCCTCCTCCGCGGAGACTCACCTGCTGCTTAGCGTTTGGACCAGGACAGCAAGTATACGGTCAATGTGCTGGACCAAGTCATAAGCACGAAGTATCCTGCATATGTGATGGAGTACACACCGCTTGGCTCTCTGGACTGGCTGTACCATTTCGTAAACGAGAAAGAGCCGCTGATGGATCAGTGGAGGGCCGCGCCTTGTTTGCTAAAGCTTGCAGAAGGTAACGGCTACCAGCGTAGCACACCCGCCTGACACACATACCACTCTAGGCATCAAGTACATGAGAAGCAAGGGCATTGCGCACAGAGATATCAGGCTGGGAAGTAGGTCGCATGCAATGACCACCGCACATGCTCATCCGCATAGATGTCATGGTGTTCGCAGATCCTGTTTCTGGCAGAACTGACTTTAAGTGGGCCAACTTTGGCTCGGCACTTGCGATCAGCTCGGGATCACACCCAGCGCCCTTGTACCCTGAGTCGCAGGCTTACGTAGCACCGGACTACTTTTTCAACGAGGGCAAAGAGGTGGATCTGGTGAAGGCAGACATCTTTTCCTTTGGCATCTTAATAGTGGAGTTGGTAACCGGCTTCGTTCCCTGGCGCTCGCAGGAGAACTACGCAGTTGAGCTGGACGAGGAGCACATGCATTCGCTGTCAAATCCTTCGCTCTGCGATCTGATCAGACGAACAACGCAGTGGGATCCGGAAGAGCGCATCTCGCTGGACGAGCTTCTGAAGCATCCCTACCTCCACAGCAGTAACAAAGCCAACGCCGCAGCCCTGTTTGAAAAATACAGGGAAGAGCTGTCGCAGCAGGGAAGAAAACCCCTGGATCCCAACACCATGAACAGCCCTGTGAATCCCAAAAACAAGAAGAGATCCGGTATCCTCAGAGTTGAGCTGCAACCAGCGTCCAACGATAGGAAACCTGATGTTGAGACCTCTTATGGCTATCGTGGACGGTCAACAGGAATGGCGGGCAAACTGTTGGTCGAAATTGTCAAGGCGGCTGCGGAATCCAGCGGCGCACCACAAGCATCTCTTTCTGGTGATAACATCGCACCAAAGATGCGGGAGATCCTCGCTCCCTACTACAGAAGTCAAGAGACGCAGGTGCATCTGATCCTTCACTATTATGTGAAGTACTTAGAGACACGTCCCAGTGTATTGGAGCGCCAAGTCAAGCATGCTGTAGAAAGTCGCTATGGAAAAACGCCTTCCGACGCGGTTTGCCGGACGACCAGCGAAGAGATCATACAGGCTCTGAAAGCCGCTATACACCATTGACCGCGTCCGTGTACTCTTGTTTGTAATCAAAAGGCGGACTTCTCTTCCTACATCGTGTTAAATGCCTATTCTTCTGTGCCTCGTCTTAAGCAAGCAAAAGGGTGCAGGGTTTTCCAGGATCCACTGGTTCGCTCTCAGAAAGAGAGTTTCTGTGTGTGTCACCAATAGTAGCCATTCAACAAGTGTATTTTTATGCACGCTTCACCAGAGGAGAGGGGGAGGAGCAGGAGAAGATAGATTAGATGAAGACAATCAACGCCATCCTCTTTGCCCATCGGCAGTGCCACCACACATCCGTCTCAGCACGCTTTACTTTCCGCGTCACTCTTGCTAGCTCACTTTCACGCCGCCTCCTTCTGTATTTTGAGCGAAAAGTCGATATGCGGCACGCCCTGGGTCAGACACCCCAGGCTAATCACATCGACGTCTACCCGCAGAACAATGGCGCTCCACAGCACGCTAGCTAGCACAGAATACCTTTGCAGAAATACTGGTGGATAGTCTCCAGGGTGATCCCGCCACTTGCCTCGATCAGCACGTGTCTGTGCTCGGTGGTGCTCCACCGTTGCCGACAGCTAGCAGCAGCAGCACACAACATGTCTCCAGTGAAATTGTCCAGCATCACCACGTCCGCACCTGCAGCCACGGCTGCATCAGCCTCTTTCTCCGACTGGCATTCGACTTCGATTTTAACGGCAAACCCGCATGCCGATCTGGCCTGCTGGACTGCACGAGGGATCGAGCCTATTGTTGCCGTTTCAGGGGTGACTGCATCGGCTATCGCACGCCTACCGGTCGCCCAGATGTGATTGTCCTTGAGCATGACCATTCCCGATAGGTCGTAGCGGTGTGGATCACAGCCACCCACCAAGACACCATATTTCTCCACCATTCGGAACCCTGTGCCACTTGTCAACACCAAGTGTCGCGCATGTGATCACGCAGCACCTGGAGTGGTTTTGCGCGTCGCAGCAAGCACACCACGGAAGCCAGCACGATCCGCACTATCGCGAAACTGCCGTGCCCTTTGGACAGCATATGGGTGAGCACGCCTACTGGCAGCGCAAAGGCAAGGGGGTTGCAACTACCTCGTGGCTATCCCGCTGCAGCGTGCCAGCATGTTCAGTGCAGTACGCTCGCCTTGAAGTATGCGACACGCTGGACCTTTCACCGTGGCAACGAGTGTGCGAGGACCAGCCACTCTCTCGCCCTCTTCTACCAGCCATGAGATGCTGCAGTTCAATTGACGGAAGATTTCGTTGACAATAGGAACACCGGCGAGCACACCCTAACCAAACAAAAAAGGAATGCCGCGCACAACTGTGCTTACCTCCGCCTTGGCCAGCAGATTAGCCGTCTTCTGGGCATCCCCCACCACGAACCCGCCCACATCGAACGCAGGCGTGTCTTCGGCAAGCCAAGAGGTTACGGTACTGGAGAGGCTCGGCGGCAGAAGATGGGCGTAGGACATGGTGTGAAAGCGGAGGCGGCGATCAACAAAACCGCAGCAGCGGTGCTTCCAAAATGGCGACCATCGTCCAGAATTTAGCGGAGCCGTCCAGCTACCGCGACCGTGCCAGCCAAGTAAGCGCGCTCCGCTACCGCAGCTGACACAGGCGGTGTTAGCAAAACATCGATCTCGCCACCACCACCACGCTCTACCTCGGCAATCTGTCTTTCTACACCACCGAGGAGCAGATTTACACGCTTTTTTCCACCTGTGGCGAGATCAAACGCATTATCCCCGGCCTAGATAGATTCAACAAGACCCCCTGCGGCTTTGCTTTCGTTGAATACTACATTCGCGAGGATGCGGTGTTTGCCATGCAGACCCTGAACGGCACCAAGCTGGACGAGCGTATTATTCGAACTGATCTTGACCCGGGGTTCCGTGAAGGCCGCCAGTATGGCCGTGGACGCACAGGCGGCCAAGTGAGAGATGAGCATCGCGAGGAATTCGATCCTGGCCGTGGTGGCTGGGGTGGCCGGCTTAAGAGCATGATGAAGGATCGCGGGAATCCGGAAGTAGCTGTACACAGCGAGGTGGTGATCAAAGCCAAGCCTCAGGAAGCACAGTAGGTGCCACTTCGTCACACTGCTGACTCACTGCGTAGGGATTGAGTTGGCGGATGTGGTGTAGTGGCGTCAATGCATAAACTCTGCCATCTGCGACTGCACAGGACATGGCCCATTCAGGCAGCGAGAAACAGTATCGTGTATTGTGTTTGTTGATGTACCGCGTATGCGTGTGCAGGACGAGGATAAAACGCATGGCGTCGGTGAAGCCGAGTGCAGCTATGCGAACCACGACATTCTCCTTCTCCTCCTCCTTTCTTGGCTGATTGACATGGCAAAGGTGTGTAGCAGCAGGTTGCCGATGGGGTGCAGCATATCGTGTGCCTCTCTGCAAGTTGCTCTGTTTGCTTGTGGGCTGCTTTTGTGCTGTACTGTGATGACGGTGATGATCGATGCACTATGCTTCCACCATTGCTGCCATGCATAGCCCCCTTTCTGGGCAGACCACAGCATACGCGTTCTGTTTGCCATCACCTGGACACCGTGCATGCGCCTCTGCAACCAGCATTGCTGCCACAAAGATGGCACACCACGCAAGCACAGCCAGAACGAAGCAGTGGTGGGCGATGCGCGGCGAAGCGTTGCCGTGGCCTGACACGTGCCTGATATGCACATTGCAAGCATGCGCCGCCTGCAGAAACAGAACATGCTCTCCACCTCGCTCTTCGCTACGCCACGCCACGCCAATGCGCTTGTCTACCACTTCGTGTCTTCTTGCCGTCGTTGTGGTTGCAGTTGTGGCGGTGGCCCTTCTCGCTGTGCTTGTTGACGCCCGCATTCCCGTGGAGGCCACCGTCTGCTACGCCTCCCCACATCTCCAGCCGTCTGCCGCTCCTGTTGCTCGACTCCAACGACGCCATCTTTCTCCCTCCGCTGCCTTCTCCCACTTCCATCACGTGTCTGCCATTGGGAAAGGCGGGTACTCATCCATCTATCGTGCCTACGACACCCACACCGGCCATCAGACGGCTCTCAAGTGCGTGACCAGCGAAGACCGTGGCACCTTCAACGATCTGCGCTCTGAATACAATGCACAATCGGTACTTTGTGCCACTCTTACACGGGAATAACCCTGTTTAGCAACTGCGCCACCCCCACATCCTTCCCGTCTTCGACTATATCTCCGACGAGCACGGGCAGCACCAGTGCTTTACAATGGAACTGACCAACGGCACGCTGACCGATACGCTGGACCGACTGGATCGTGGCCTAGATGAGAGCGAGGCAGCCCGTGCTTTCTACCAAGTGGCACTCGCGTTGCACTATCTACACTGCTTGCCTGCCGCGCATCGTGATGTGAAGCCACAAAGTGAGCCCCATGTCATCTCCACCACCGGTGCTCACCCAGCATCCAGATCTACTGATGGTGGACGGAAAGATAAAGCTGGCTGATTTTGGTTTCTTCATCCTACTAGCACCTGACACCCCCGCTGCACGCAAGGATAGGCGCTGCGGCACGCCTGCCTACTCCGCACCGGAACTCAGCGTCTTCTACGCTCCAGAACCCATTTCCGACCCTCGTACGTTGGATATATTCGCATTTGGCAGAAGTGTGATTGCCGCGCTGTTCAACACCTCTCCCTCTAACTATCGTCGATTCATGCTGGAGCCCTTCACTGCAGATCTCAAGGAACTGATCGCCTTTACCACCCACCATGATGTGAAAATGCGCTGGACTATCGACCAAGTACTGGCCAGTGCTTGGTTTGACGCCGTGAGAAACCAGTCTCCCCCATTGCCCATCGCTCTGTGACACGAAAATACCAGGCATGAGTGGTGCTAGTTGAATTCCAGACACATTCTGCCTGCCTGCCTGCCTACAGCACTGTGGTCCAACAGTTGCAGTGCCTTATGTGCCAGGAGTCATTGTGTGTCGGAGCAGCGATACTACATGCCATGACAAATAGAACGCTTCTTCCTCAAAGTAGCAGCTGTATTCCTCAGTTAAGGACAGATGGCTCGGCAGCAGCCAGGCCTTTGCCACTTCTCAATCGAGCCTTCATTCGCAAGACACGCCCAGGAAGCAAACGGATAGCTAGTAAAGCACTTCTCGTGCATCAGTGATCATACTGCGTTTTGTTGATACATTGCTGCAAGCTATTCACCAGCATCGACAGACTGCTACCGATCCACACTTCAACAAGCGTGCTTGCACCGGTCCAAAGTCTTCGTCTATGCAACCGGCACATCTGTCGCAGCACTGTGCAAAAAGCTAAGCACGTGTCCACCTGCAACATACACACATACATACACATACACACACGTGTAGAACCAACGCCATCCACCATGCTCTCCCTAAAACACAAAACCAATCAGTCTGAAGCCCCCGTGCCCAGACACCCACTTACAGTCGACAAGCGATAAAGATAGACTGCCGAGTGCGTTCTGCTGAAAAAGTATACTGTGTTGTGGAAAAGGAAGTACATTAAAAGCGGGCTGGATGCGACAACGATCATCCATTATGCATGCTCGCTGCTGGTTCGGAACCACGAAGTCCCAGACTTAAGCGCCCTACTACGCGGCGCCGCAATATGCCAGGATAGGTGCGCTGGCCACCCACGTCCGGGGAAGTGCGTGTTACGTAATGGTCCACATTGCGTGTGTAGACGCTGATTGTTCGCTGGTTGCGCACCAGCGTGGCCAGTTGCTGAGCAACACGCGGCTCGTCCAGTACCACGGGTTCCGAAAGCACGGTGCTAGTGTCATCGAAGAAATCGCGGTCGTCAGGGAAAAAGGGAGTGGGCTCGGCGAAATAGTGCGTCGCATTGGCTTTACTAAGAGTGGGCGAGTATGTTGCCATCTCTCGAGCTTGTGAGCCACCGCAGGAGAAGTAGTCGCCAGCAAACCGCGCCGTTGCGTCGTAGGATGCAGTGCGACGGTAGCTGGCAACAGGGCGGAGCAGCTGGGCACTTCCCAAAGGCTCAGAGTGTATGGGCGTGGACATGACCGACTTGGCATCTTCTAGGGATCGTCTCACTTGGTCCATGCGAACAGAACTGGAGGAGTGGTAGACGCGTGGAAGAGAGATGGTGGATGGTTTGTTCTTGCTGTCGTCTTTCTCGGGGATAAGCCGTCGTAAGCCAACTTCGTGAGCCACTGTCTCCATCCTTTTGCGGAACTCGGTGTATTTTGGCGGCGATGTTCCAATGTGGTCCCAATCGGAGTGCCGCTCGTGAGACCACACGGTCGCAGATGTAGGTTCGGACGGTGCAGGATGTCGTAGCGAGAGTGGAGAGCATGGCGAAGACACAGCTGACTCGTTCCTCTCTAATGTCTCGTAGCGAGGATGTCGCAGATCTGGCTCAGAGCCGGTTTCCATCATCAGCTCCACCACAGCTTGTACGTCTCGCTGTGGACACAGCACGGGAGAGCTAGGTGTGGTACGTGCTCGTTGGCGCATGCCATGTGATTCCGCACTGGCAGACTCCGCTGTGGCCATGTAGCGGCGACGCTCTATGATTTCGCGTTGACTCGCACGATGCACGAGGGCAGGTAGATCCTCACGAAACATCATCTTCAGTTGTTTTTCAATCTCACGCTGCAGGAATTTCTGGACAGTGGGTAGGCCATCGAAGGTGGAAGACACTTGCACAGACTCTAAAGGGTCGTTCTTAAACACGAGGGTGACACCCTTCTGTTTGCAAACAACGAGCACAATGATGCCACGGATGCGCAGGCGAGAGATTTGCAGTTGCATTGGCACCACCAGTGGTGTGTCGGCAGCCAGGATGGACTGGGCCACAGGGCCGTCAATAGAGAGCCCCGGCTTTCTCGAATGCACTGGGTTGGCCTGGTGCGGGGCGGGGTGTGAGTGGAAGGAGAGAGCCCGGCGTGAGCACACACACCTGAACTTTTGTTTGTAGCACAATACGAGCATCACCGTTGTAAGTGAGTTTGAAGATACCGCGGAACTTGTCTAGCGCCAGTTCGCCAATCTCCAGTATCTCCAGTTCGGGAGGCTGTGGCAGGTAAAGGGGGAGGGGAAGGGGCAGGGCGAGCTACCTGTGTGCCCATATCCAGCTCACGCACCTCGATCTTGTCTGTTATTTTGGGAGGCAGATTGCCCTTGTTAAGAGCGTTTGAGATCATGTTCTTTGCTTCTTGATAGAACTGATCGTCGAAATCGGACCAGTTGAAGTTGAAGGCCATGGCGGGCGTGCACAACAACAGCACCTCGTGGCGGTGTCAGTGTTTCAGTGGAGGCGGAGGTCTTCCTTCGAGGGTTTCCACGCCTTCATCCACCGTTGGGCAATGGCTCTTTGTGTGCACGCATGAGTTGCACCATCGTGTGCCGGTGCAATGCCAAGTGCCGCTTCCTTTATTCCTCCATTACTGTTTCAAAATCGCCCTTTTCAGTTGCCTCCTGGAACTTGTCCAACACCACATCGCACATATCAGCAAGATCTTGCAGCGCCTTGTCAATCACTTCGACAGCGGAGATGGTAGCCTGTGGCCGCACTTGTATGCGCACATGCATTTCTGCCACCGACGGATGTGGCACCGAGTACCCGCAGAACTCCACCGCCGGACTAGCAGTGCGATGATCAGTGGACACGCGCGTAGAGAGTGGGGACACTACTTTTTCATGATCATCACACGCAGTGCATTGCCCAGCGTGTGGTCTTCTCGTCGGATACAGAAGGTGGCACACTTTGGCAATCCCCCTGCGGTGAGCTCTGAGCTGGCAATCTACGCCTGTGTTCCCTCCTGCGCCTTCCCGCTCCACCCTTCCCCGCCCCACTCCTCTCCCCACACCACCTACCAGCTCGATCTTTGGCTCAAGAAGCGGCGCATACACCGGCTGTGATTCCGGTTCCACGAGCACCATTCCACCAGACACGCAAGCGCAAAAACTTTGCTACGCCTCCTGCGCCACACGTCACACACCGCTGCTTCTGTGCCTCCACAGTGCGCCATGAGCCTGTCACGCGTGTGCCGTCAGCCGCTGCGCCCGTCACTTGCCGTTATGCGGCGATGCTTTGCCTCAAAAGTAGACCAACACCCGGAGCAGAGTGTGGAGCCTTCCGTCCCCATGCCGCATAGCACGCCCAGCGCGTTCATCCCTCCCTTCCTCTCGCCCTTCACCACCTCTCCGTCTCTTTCCTCCTCCTCCTCCTCGCCTAGTCCCTCCACCGCTATGACCTACTTCGTGCGTCGCACAAAGTCGGCTGCTCTACCTGTGTACACAGAGTACAAGAATGCTGGTAGCAGGAGATTGACGCGTATCGCGCGTATAGAAGGCAACTCAGAGGTAGGTGGTCGTCTCCTCTTTTCCGCTCCTCTCCTCACCAGTCTCGTGCTATCCACAGGCATTGCGAGAGGAAATACAAACTGGATTGTCGCTTCATGAATCCGACGTGATAGTGAACAAGCTGAATGGACATATCATTGTAAAAGGGGTGTGGGCAAAGCAGATTCGCGACTACCTTATAAGCAAGGGTTTCTAATACAGCGTGGTGGGCGGAGCATCACCCTCTTTCTCCCATAGGTCGTGCAATCATATGTGTTTATTCTTTGCTCGAGCCTCCTCCTACCGCCACTGTCGAGGAGGCGTTCTGTCCTGCCGCGTGTGCTCGCGCGTTGGCATGATGCCGTTTTTCCAGCTTGACCGCTAGCACCTGTGCACGAAGGCCAAGATTCTTCGTTCGCTCAATCACCTGCTGGTAGACGGAGGAGTAGCTGACATTCATGTTCAGTGTTGCCTGGTGAGGATGATGCATAGACGCGGTGAGCAATCACACCTGTTCTCCCTGCATACCTCGTTGAAATCCATTTTAGCATCCACTTTTGTGTCCCGAATAAGGTTGACAATCCATTTCTCGCCATCCTCTCGATCCATGTTCAATCGGTCGGACAGAGCGCTGCCGCGGATGAGCAGACATGCGGTGGTCCCCGCCCCGCGCATTCTCCCCGCTTACTGAATGTCTATGCGCTGGTGGATCTTGCAATAGGTCTCTGTGATGAGATAGCGGGCACTGTCCATAAAGTCGTCCACAGAGCTAAGAAGGAAGAAGTCGTTGGACAGCAGCTCAGCGGACTCTGCCAGCTTGCGGCTGGCCTCGTCAAAGTCGTATTTGCTGAACAGTGCCTCCACAAACTCGGTGATGGGGTCGGAGTAGCTGTGCGATTCTTGTCGCACAATACGCACCAGCTCTTTCAGCTGGCTCTTCTTGCGCCGATTGATGATCACAGCGGTCGACAGATACCGCAGGATCCAAGGGCAGCTTGTTTGAATGGTGTTGATGTACTGTGGCTGGAAGAACATGTCCACAATCCCGTCGCGACCATTCGGGTGATTGAAGAACACAAACAACGACCAGTGAAGAAGCCATGTGCGTTGCTCAAGCTGGTAGAGGGAGGAAGCGAAGTTGCTGGTATCGATCACGTCGCGCAGTTTCTGCAGGTCTTCCAGCGCGTGCTCCCAGTTCCCGGAAAGAATGTCGGACGCAAACTTTCCCCAGAGCGAGCTCATGTTCAGTTCCATGTCCGTTGACTGACGAGTGGCAGAAGGAGGAGAAAGGGTGAGTTGACATCACGTGTGCCATGCTGCATACCAGAACACGGAAATGGTACAGCAGCACAGCGGCACTGCCATAGTTTCCGCAGTCGTAAAGAAACTTTCCAAGATGATACAGACTTTGCAGCATTTCGGGTGTGAACTAGGACGGCATAGTGTCACAACCTGCGCGCACACACACACACACCACGCGCACACCACGCGCACATACACCATAGCTTGCTTGCAGGTGCTGCATATTGTGTTCCTTGTCCTGACGCAGCGAGTTCGCCACGTCTGGGTTCTCGAGAATAGCCATGGCCGTTTCGGCGTCCGCGCTCAGCTGCGTGCCGGTCTGCTCCACTATCTGCTTTCTTTCCAGCAATTCTTTTGTTGGCGCGGATCAGCAACGGAGCGAGGAAAGAGCGACGCGTTGAGCGCTACCTTGCAAAACAGCCGTGTCGCTGCCCAGCTCCTTGATAATATCAATGCTCAAGTCCACCAGGTTCGTTTTTTCCAGCAACTCAAACTTTGCACGGAGCAGATCCTCTGTGGGGTACATCTAACCCGCACGCTTGAGCTGTCTGCCACGCGTACCACCCCAACGCGACCGCCACCCCCACCTCTTTGAGCGACAGAAACTGCAGCAGTGGATACGCCAGCTGGCGATCAAAATACGGAATCATCCGCATTGTAAGATCATGCGGAAACGCGGCCATGATGTTGTCGCGGTGAAGAGCACCGACGACGGCGGTTAGTTTCGCTGCTCACTGGCGTATCCGGTGAATTCCCCTCTCGCACAAGTCCGGCAAATCCGCCTGGTAAGCCGCTGCCCTCCGCCACATCGTGCCACGCTCGCATCTACCGCGTACTCTCTCGTCTTTTGGATGCATGCGTCTAATACGCATTGCGATACGCTGAGCCGAGCCCCCCTCGCCGGCGCGTGGTCATGCGCACATTCGCTGACACGCGTGCATAGAGTCCAATGGCCGCCACGCAGACGCAGCGTAACCCTTTGCTGGCTCCCGGTGTGCACCGGTTCTCTCGTTCGCAAGTATACTCGCGCCGTCAGACGTGGAAGCGCGATAGGTCGCAGTTCACGCCCGCACCCACATACAAGGAACCCGCCTCCACCAAGACTGTGTCCATCAAAGGTGACAAGAACGGTGGTGCTCGCGTTGTCCCGCTCGTTAAGGCCTCGCGTTGGTACCCAACCGAGGACGTGAAGACCAAGTTGAAGACCAGCAGAGCCCTTCGTCCGGCTAGACTGCGCAGCAGCATTGTTCCTGGCACTGTGTTGATCATGCTGGCTGGTCGATTCCGTGGAAAGCGTGTGGTTTTCCTTAAGCAGCTCCCCAGCGGTATGTTGCTGGTGACCGGTCCCTACAAGGTCAACGGTGTTCCCATGCGACGGGTCAACCAGGCCTATGTCATCGCTACCTCCACCACTCTGGATCTCGGCAGCTTCGAGGTAACAGCCGTCGTCCGCCCAACGCAGCGGCATCCATACTGACGCCCACTCCAGCTCGATGCTAAGTTCAGCGACGCTTACTTCAAGCGCGAGAAGGAGACCAAAAAGAAGGGCACCGAAGAGGAGTTCTTCGGCGAGGACAAGAAATCCTCGCTGCCTTCCTCCAAGGTGGCTGACCAGAAGACAGTGGACACCCAAGTGCTGGCTGCAGTGGCAAAGGTGCCCTCGCTCCGTGGCTACCTGAACGCACCTTTCAGTTTGTCCAAGGGTCAGTACCCGCATGCAATGAAGTTCTAGATGTGGCCTGGCTCTTTGCACACACACACACATACTCTCTCTCCCTCTCCCTCCCTCTCTCTCTTTATGCACATGCCGCATTGTCGCTCCTCTTTCTGTCTACAAGAGAACGGTATGTTGCATTCAAAATGCGACCATGTCATCTTTTCTGCATTTCATTGCCCCTTCTACTCTACAACCGCTCCATACGAACGAAAGCACACCGAAACCGCCCTTCCGCCGGGCGCTCCATAAGCACGCGTCGATACTCAAGCTCGAACTCCTGCAGCAGCTGTCGTGTGCCGTCGACATCGCGCAGTCCATGCATCACCTGAACAATCCACTTGTGTAGGATGGCAGACATGAACCCAACGCATGCGCGTGCATACGCCTCGCGCGAGATGTTTCCTTCTTCAAACATGCTCCAGGCAGGCACGCGAAGCCATCGTTCCGTGTAGTCAAGCACGAAGAACGCATCCTTGCAATGCGCGAACCCACGATTGACTTCGTCATCGCTGCGAAGATGCATTGGCAAGGTAAACGCGGCGAACTCAGCCGCGGTCAGTTTATGCTGTGCGTGTAGTCGCGAAGCAGTGGCAGCCACCGGCTGAAGCAAGGTGGACCCGCCGCTGCTCGGGTCTGGATCGGACAGCAGCAACGAGAACACCAGCTGTGCACCCGATCGCAGTTCCGTGGCGCGCGCACGCAGAAACGCAATCAAATCCTCGTGCGCCTGGTGTTCAAATGCAGCTCGCTCTGGCGGGGTAGCGTCTGGCATAGTGGATAGGATGGTGTGCGACAGCGCCGTCGGTCGGATCGACAGGTACTGCAATGCAGCAAGCGAGTAGACGAGATCGACGGTGGAGGAGGTGTCGGGCAGTGGGCTGTAGAGTGAGCACTGAATGTTGCTCACTTGCACATGGGAATAGGTGTTGCCGTGGTCGTCGTGCGCACCGGCCATCTCCGTTATTGGGGTGGCCGCGCTGCTCTGGTCACACAGAAGGTGTATATCGGTTGTAGGGAAGCGGCTGGTAAGTACACGAAGCAAAGCGCAGGATGTTTCAGGAGCACGCGTGGCCCATCCATACAGTTCCAGCACGTTGATCACGGATGCGTGTGCTGTTAATGCCCGGCCTGCATCACCACACCTCACCGTTTACCACCACACACCTACACCCACACACCCACATACACAGCCACACGCTTACCCGCACGTTCGATAAACGGAATGGCGTACAGCGTGAGCTGGCGTTGAAACTGGATGTTGGCTGGTTCCGCGGGCATGCCTGCCATCACGCGTTCGCTCCGACTGCCGTCTGCTTTCTGCTGCTCGTCGTGTTTTTTTATCCAGCGTGCATCTGCCTGCCTGCCTGCCTGCCTGCCCAAAATGTGGTTGCTGGCACACCGCCTACCCCGCCGCCTGGTCAGTACGCTGAAGGAGATGCCAGTGTCGTATCACGCCATTGTTCATGCCGCCCATCTTGAACGAGAGAAAGAGTTGATGCCCTTTAATCCCGCTCTCTTCGTGAAGCAGAACTACAATGAAATAGACCTGTCGACGCTAAAGCGCTTTCCAACCCCTCCGCGATTACCTCCTGCTATGCATCTGGCGTGTCGTCGCCTGTTCAAACCCGACCTGGCGGTGAGGACCAAGGTAGCACCGTCGTTCGAAGACCTGGAGAAGCTACACGAACTGCCGGAAATCGCAATTGTTGGGCGTGGAAACGTCGGCGTAGGTCTTCTGGATGCGGTGGCTGTGTGTGAAATGCTAAGGCTGTGTAGAAATCTAACATGGTTAACACGCTCGTCAATCGCCCAAAGACTGTGCAAATCTCCTCGTCCCCGGGGCACACAAAGGAACTGGCCTTTGTCACTGTTGCCGACAAGTTCGTGCTAGTGGACACACCAGGCTATGGCCATCGCAGTCAGAAGTACTGGGGAGAAACAACGGAGGAGTATCTTACGAAACGCTCAAAGTAACCCTATCCACGGATGCACGCGTGTTCACCCGCCACATCACACTCCTAGGCTATGCCTTGCTATATTCCTGGTGGATGTGCGTCGGGGTATCATGGATGTAGACCAGCGTGCTATCAACATTCTTGAAACGAACAAAGTCCCCTACCAGGTGGTCGTCACCAAAGTGGACCATATGACCCACGGCAACGCCAATGCTGCCAAATTGGTGATAGAAGATTGGCTGGTGAAGAATACGAAATACTGCTTCCCCGATGTGCTTCTCATTAGCGCGACTGAAAAGGTAAATTTGGATCAAGTTCGCTTGGCCTGTGTGCGTGCGTCTAAGGTGATGGACCAACAATAAAGTTGAAAATATTATGCATTCATTTCGTCGTCGTCCTCGTCGTCCTCTGATGTCACATCCTCGTACCCATCGTCCTCGTCGCTGCATTCGTTTTCCTTGCCCTCCTCGGCAGAAGGGACAGCGGAAGCAATGTGCTGCAGCATCTCCTGCGAGTGTTCAAGCATCCCTACATCCTGGCACGCCGTTTCATGCCACAGCTGTTGTCCATGAGAAAACGGCCGTGTATGGGTCAACGCGGTGCACCCACCTTGACAGCTTTTGTCAGGCATTCCTGTGCGTCTTGCCACGCGAGTACGCGATCCTCTGCATTTGCCGCTTCTCCTTGTCGATAGTAGCAGAAGCCGTACAAATACCACAAGTCCACATTGTTCTCGTCTTCCTGTTGCAAATGGGCAAGCACCTGTAGCACAGACTCGTCCTGATCTAGTTCCAGGAGTACACGCGAAAACGCTATGCGCGACTCGTAGCTGGGATTGTTGGCGTGTCCTGCGCAGCATTGTAAACATACAATGGTTCCGCGCTGGCACGCAACCTACCAGCCTCATTGTCCACCCATATCGCCAGCGACGCATGAGCAGCCTCAAGCGCATCTTCTTGTCGCTGTTGACTTAGCCTTACTGACGCAAGGGTCTGGAATATTTCGGCATTGCGGGGATCCACACGTGCTGCCTGTTCCAAAAACGCTTCACATTGCTGCTCAGCATTTGGCTCGAAACTACGAGATTTCAGCCTTCACACCACCGCTAGACAAGGAGGGGAGGGAGTAGACAGACCAGCAGTCTGTCAAATAGATTTCCGTCATCCCCACCAGTGCAGAACTGATTTGACGTGCAAGCAGCTGTGCATCCTCCGTGTCCACGCTTAACTGCGACAGCTCTGCAGACATGATGTGGATACCGCGCTGAAAGTATGCAATGGCATCCAGCTCGCTAGACAGTTGTCCCAGATACATGTATTTGGCAAAGCCAACATCAGGTCGTATTTCAGCCGCGCGCTCAAAGTACTGCCCACTCGTGTCAGACAATGCAAATACAGCGGGTGTGTGATAGTGTACATGCTGTGCTTGTGCATAGTCTTCCTGCTCCAACGCGACTTGGCCACACGTCTCAAGCACATCGGGGAACACGGGATCTAGGGCGAGGGCACGTTGGGCAAACGCGTGAGCCAACTCGTGCTGGCACGATTCGATATAAGCATGCGTTCTATCCAGCAGATCTTGGATGGTGTAGACGGCGCCAGGCAGTGGAGTGGGCGCATCTGCCGGCGCGTTTGTCACGGCAAATACCATATCTGCACGTGAGTCGCCCCAAGAAAAAAGAAGACACAGACGCGCGATGGACGAAAGCAGCCCGCCCAACGCGCCCACACCAGTGTTGGTATATGAACAGTCGATTGGAATACAAAGCCGTTAAAACACCCGTTAAAACCAGTTAGAACGTTGAAACGTTTTTTCGGTGATAACATAGTGCCAGTACTAGAGATGTTCAATCCACATGTGGATACAACAGCATTGTCACAACACAGCACAACAGATGTATTGACAGCAATTGATGGACCAGCCATACTTTGTACACATGTGCGCGCTCTCACACCCTCCCCTGCCAGCGATACTAGGATGTCTGCATTAGACTAGACGGTATCGCTGTGCCATGTTTCTCCGAATGATTCAATGTTTGAGAGCAGCTCGTCCACAGACACAGAGACGCTCTTATGATTTGCGTTCGACGCAATTCTCTTAATTGCGTACAAGCGTGCAAAGATTTCCATCAGATTGTGTTGCCCCTGACTCCATTTTTTCGTTAAGCTGCCAGCATGTGCATGTAGCACCAGAGGCTCTGTGGTTAGGTTTAGCGCGTTCACAGCACAGAATGCCAGCGTCTGCACCATAGCGCTGTATGTCGCACTAAATCCGAACCTGCCTGCTCCCCAGTTGCCGGTATGGATGTGCCGGGCACCATACTTCACTGCGCCTCTGAAGCCAACATATGCCGTTCGATACATGTAGTGAATATCCGTGAATGAGATTTTGTCTCCTTGAGGCTTAACAGTATCGAGCAGCATTCCATTCATGGCTAAGACATTGATCTGTCTCGATAATGCGTCTGTGGCAGATACAGGTACAGATGCAGATGCAGGTGCAGGTACAAGCGGAGGTGCAGCTGCAGGTGCAGCTGCAGCTGCAGGTACAGACCCAAAGAATTTAGAAAGCACGGATTTCCCAAATTTC
>QZWT01000169.1:0-25705 GCA_004114315.1 Cochlonema odontosperma | reverse complement strand
AGAAGCAGAAGAAGCAGAAGCAGAAGCAAGCAGGAGGGCTCAATCGGAGTTACCGGTTGTTGACGAGTCGTGTGTGAGTACAAGGATGTGGCAACAGTTGTGCACAGTAGTGTGATCAGTCAGGTGATGCTAGTCTGTGCACACGCAGAATGGAGTGGTGTTGTCCATCTGCTGCTGTGTCCGTATGTGTGTGTGTGTATGTGCATGTGTGTGTGCATGTGTGTGTGTGTGTGTGTGTGTGTGCACTGCATGGGAGAGTGTGTGTGACCGCATGCCACCTCAGCACACAGCGGTGGATGGAAGCAGCAGTTCTGCAGTGTCGCACGCGAGAAGGGATCCTGGCGGCGGCGGTAGCAGCAAGCGGAGGCACGGATGTAGCGGCTGTGATAGGGGAGCAGGCATTATAATTACGTGAAAGAGTAGCGTGTAATGTTCCGTGGCAGAGGGGCGGTAGACAACCTTGTGCGACAAGAAAGCATTTCCCAGGTGAAAGGCAGGCGAAGCGCGGCTGACTCTTCGTGCGCGCCATGGCACTGCTTCCGTCGCCGTCGTCGCCGCCGTCTCTGGATGCGTGTTCCATTGCTGAATTAAACAAATTAAGCAATGTTGCACTGGAAAACTATCCCTTGAAAGCATACCTTGCAACGGGTGTGAAGCTGTTCCAACAGGTAGTGCCGTTCCATAGTCCATCCCGCGCTCATCGGCAGGCACAACAACAGGACGCCGCAGGCAAGATCAGATCTGCTTACGTAAACTACGGCAAGGTCTGCAGGTGGGTGAGCGCTCGTCGCTTGTAAGCTAATAAAGCTACACTAGTATTTTGCTAAACGTAGTGCCGTGCCATCCCGAAAGCAATAATCGTGTAAAGTCTTTTACTAGTCTCCCCGACTACGCGATTCTGCAGAAGGTACACTGCAGTACCCGCTGCGCTGAATGACAACCACGGAGTAGCATGCGAGATATGCACTTAATCGGTGTGAACAGCTGCATAGCTATATCGAGTCCTCCAAATCGACGCGCCAACCAGTTGAACACGCAGTGGGCGCCTTTTCCCCTGCCAGCAATCCTCCTCCTCCTCCTTTGACTATCACGCAGCTCTCTTCTACGGAGTTGAAGACTGCGCGTCCCCCGCTGCTTCATGCTTCGCCAGTGCTCAGCGCAAACCCGCTCGAACAATGGGAGCGTCGCACCTATATCCAAATAGATATGCTGCGTGCATGGTTGGCCCAGCCACGACCACCCAACATTTTGCTGCTGGACGTGCGACCAAGAGAGGAGTTTCTTAAAAGCCACCCGGCCGGCTGGGATATTGTTAATTTAGAGCCTCTCGTACTACGCGACGAGTCAGTCCCAACCCCCTTCCATGCTAATTCCCATGACCGTAGTGTGACTCCTGAATCTGTGCTTGTGTCGCTAGCGATTGCACCCGAATCTGCAGTGCGTCGTTTCCAGAATCGCCATGTCTACGATCTGGTTGTCTTCTTTGACCACGCGTCCAAGTTGCTTTCCGAACTACCATCTGATGACCCCATCCGAGCACTTGTGTGGATGTTTCAAGTGGATCCTGTGCCTTATGTGCGCACACCAGTGATGCTCACCGGCGGCTTTGATCTATGGATGAGAGTGATGGGACCCACCTGTCTGACCAAAGGCGACGAAGAAGGGCATTTGCGCCAGCGTGTAGAGCAGAACGGATCCTCCTGGACCAGCCATTTGTCGCGCACTCCTGCGCTTCGTGTGTAAGCGGGGGGAATGTGTGCATGTGTTTGCGCAGATGTCATTGTCCTAGAAAGAGTGATCGTGTGGCCCAAATGATCGACCAAATGAACGGCAAAACTGTCATTGGGCGTTCCATGGCCGCTCCGGTAGCCCAATCTGCCTATGATTTTGTACGTGCGCCTTGACCACCACACCTGCTGATGTCTGAACCGTGAATAGTTTGGCACGCCGCATCCGCAGTCGATGCAAGGGCTTGTTCCCAAACAAGCCTTACCTCCGACCAGCCCTGCAGAAGCAATAGCTGCTTCAGACGCGGCGAGAAACGCTCTAGTGGAAACACGAAGGCTTCGGCGACGCGCCACACTTTTTGATAATCCATACGCCGGCTTCACCGCTACGCAGCCAGAAGACAAAGCCGCACCTACCATACGACGGCCGCCGCCACCTGTACCAGCTATAAGGCCTGTATTACCCTTGGCATACGCTGCTACGCGATTGCCAACAGCGGAAAGCCCACAGGTGATGCCGACGCAGCATTCCAACATTCCGCGACAACCATTAGCCCCCTCAGCAGTGCCACACATGTTCCTGCCGCAAGCACTACCGCCTCAAGGGACGTTCGTCGACCGACCGCAACGCTCTGCACTGTTAGAACCAATATTTGCACCCAACGCGTCACAGATTGGGTCAGAGAGCATCAGTCTGTGCGGGCTGAAGAACCTGGGCAACACCTGCTTTATGAATTCGATTCTCCAGTGCCTCTCCGGAACTTCTCCGCTAGCCCGATTCTTTGTTGGTAGGAACTCAGAAAGTCTAGAGCCCTGAGACTAACATGGCTGGTAGATGGCAGCTACCGACGCTACGTTAATTTGGCAAACAAATTCGGGTCTCAAGGTCGGATTGCTGATGCATTTGCGGACCTGATGAGGGCCATGAGTAGCGGCCAGTATGCCGTCATTTCTCCCATCTCTTTTAAGGTGAGCGTGCGTGGTTGGATGGCACCCGTGCTAAGGCATCAATCGTGGTGTTGTAGAACACCGTGGGAAAGTTCGCCTCGCGATTCGAAGGAAACGAGCAGCAGGATTCGCAGGAGTTTTTGGCCTTTCTGCTGGACGCCCTGCACGAAGACTTAAACCGGCCAGACACGACCCCTCACCCAGAGCTGGAAATTTCCGACGAAGACTTTGAACAGCTTAACGACTATGACGCCTCGATGGTCGCGTGGCAAAAGTATATTTTAAGGCAAAGCTCTTATGTGGTGAGCATTTTCCAAGGACAGATGCAGTCGCGATTACGATGCTTGACATGCAATCAGGTGTGCTGCTGCGCTAGATGGCATATTGCGAGCTAACCATGCCGCACCAGACATCAACCACCTACAGTGCGTTCATGTATTTATCTCTACCGATATCAACGGTCAGACGATCGACGCGCAATTCTTTGTCACTAGGTGACTGCTTGGATGAATTTGTACGTGGGGAGATTCTTGAGGGCGAAGATCAATGGTCGGCTTCCCCTTCCCGTGCGCATGCGTGTTCTCATGTGCGCGTGTTGATCCACAGGCATTGTTCTCGATGCAAAGTGCCACGGCGTGCGAGCAAGCAGCTGTCTTTGACACGGCTACCCGACCTGCTACTGATCCATTTGAAGCGGTTTTCCTTTAACGGGCCGTTCCGAGACAAATTGGATACGATGGTTGACTTTCCTATTCGGTAACACAACAGCGACGAGAATGCGAGCGTGCTAACAACTGACGTGTGTCTTCGTCTAACACAGCGGATTGAATCTTGAAAAGTATATGCCTGACTACGCGGCGCGCATAAGCAACCCCGCTGTCTATGATCTCTACGGCGTTTCGGTGAGCTACGCTTGCTTAAAACAACAACTGACTTTGCATAGAATCATTTTGGTGGCTTAAGTGGTGGACACTGTATGTTGCGGCATGCCCGGTGTTTTGGCTAACTCCTGGATGCGTATGGGTGTTCGCGTGTGTTTAGATACTGCATGTGTGCGAAGTGCTTACCGTGGCCAATGGCACTTGTTCGACGACACGCGTCTATCCGTGTGCGACGAGTCTACTGTGCATGTAAATCGTTTGCTGCTCTAGCGCCACAGTATGCTAACACAGTGTGTGTGTGTGATAGAGCAAAGCGGCGTATATTCTCTTTTACGTTCGATCGTCCGTCTATCGCGGCCACTTGTAGAAGAAATTCTTGTGTGTTTATGGTTTGTTTAGTAAACTGCGGGTCATTGTGGAAATGCAACGTGCATACTATTACAGAGTCGTCGCGGTTACACCACCGTATGACGCAAACGACGTCAATTCTGCTCAGAAAAAGTCTAGCGGCCCACGTCCCACCGTTGGATCCAGCTCAGGCAGTTTCTTAGCAACTGCTTGGCGACGGCAGATGGGGCATTTGTTGGCGCCCTCGCGCAGCCACCGATCCACACACGCTTGGTGGAATCCGTGTCGACAATTTAGCACTTTTACCGCATCACCAATCGCATAGTCGCTCATACAGACCAAGCACTCAGACATGTTTCCGAGGATTTCGGGTGCGTTCGAAACTCGCAGCTCGCCATGCGTCATCACCGATAACCGTGCGGCGTCAATCTCCTCCTGCGTCACAGTGGCAGGGACCGCCGGTCCAAGAAGATCCGCCAAACGCAGATAGTCTTCGTAGGTTTGCGCCTCAGCAAAAAGTAAAGAAGGTAGTTGTAGAAGCGGGTGGTTTTCCGGGTAATTTCCTCCGACTATGTAAACCAAGAATGTGCGCGACGGTCGCGAGCGCTGTTGTTGTGTTTCTGGAGTAGTGCGTGGTTGTTGGCTGTCCTCGTGCTCGTGCTCTTGTTGTTGTGATGAGATTAAGTCTGCCTGTTCTTCTGTTTGATCCTGTGTTGACTGTTCGTTCTGTGACGCGTCCGTTTCGCTGGCCATCACCGATCTTGACCAAAGTTGTTCCCGCACAGTGATGCTGACAATTAGTACCGGGATGCGCGGTGACGGAGTGTTTGTGTCGACAGCAGCGATATTCGCTGCACCCTCCTGCAGCCCGCCAGCACGGCCCATTTGAGAGTGAAGCGGCCGGTCCAGACGATACATTCGTAAAAATGACTGCGGTCTTTGTTGTTGCTGCTGTTGCTGCTGCTGCTGCTGTTGCTGTTGCTGTTGCTGTTGCTGTTGCTGCTGCTGTTGCTGTTGCTGTTGCTGTTGCTGTTGAGAATCGTCTGCGCTGCTGGCCAGTGCGTTGACTTGTTCGTCGGTTAAGGAACGTGATAAAACACGTAATAAACTATCCATCGCATCTGCCACACTTCGAGGCTCTGAATCTCCACTACTGGCAGGTGAAGCTACATCGAATGTCGGCATGTCCCCATTCCGTTCTCGTCGTTCTTGCTGCAACAGCTGCGCGTCGCGTGTGGCCACATTCAGCACTTGCGTCAGCAGCTCTTCTGGTGTCACCGGACGCAGTTGGCGCTGATTTGCCGTGCCTGAGTCGGACTGAGCGTGTGAAGCCACTAGGGTGTCTGTGCTTGGATCGTAAAACAAGGATGGCCACTCTTGCGACCATGTAATCCGAGGATCACCCAACGGTTGTGCGGGTTGCGGAAGCGGTAGGGATTCTGTGTTTGTTCGCCACGGATCCAAGCGTACGCCGGCTGGCGGAGTTGGCTGTACTATGGGTGTGGACTCCTCCTCGTCTGTTAGCTGCAGAACATCTTCTTGCGACTCCGCGTCCTGCCACACATCTTGCTGCTGTCTCCGGGCGAGCGATTGCGCGGCAAATTCCGCGTCGCTCTCCGTAAGCGCTCGCTGAAATCCCTCGCGAAACGTCTCTCGCAAACGGTGAATACGATCAAGCGGGCGCTGCAGTCGAGATGCAGGGCGTGTACGCGGAGCAACAGCCACACCAACTTCTCGCCATGGTCGATTCGTGTCCCTGGCCTCTCGCCGAGATGTGGCAGAAGCGTCCGGAGCAGAAGGCGGAGGCAATCGCGAGCGGCTGCTATTTTCCTGCCGATTGCTGCTCCCCGACGAGACGCGCGGCGGAGGAGCTTGCGATCGTTGGTTCTGCTGTTGCTGCTCACTTGAAAAGCTTTGTCCCATTTCACTTGGCGGCTGTGGTGTAATGGTGTGCGTGGAAACTCGCACTCTGTCCTCGTTGCGGCCGTTCGCTGTTGCTGCTTTTCACCCGTGTGGAGAAATGGGGCGTGACTTGTATCGGACTCCCAAGCGCAGACACGCATCGGATTTGACGCCTAACAAGGAACGAAATGATTCACGCAAGCGTCAATGACAAAATAATCTACATTATGGTGGAGAAGCGATTGAATTTGCTCTCAGTGACACGCTCGCCCTGCTCCTCGTATTCCGCGCGTGTTACAAAGAGCGGCGCGTGTTCGGATGCCGCGTTGGATGCTTTAAACAGCCGCGCCCCTCCTTCCCATGCGTACTTCACAGGGCTGCTCGCACGCGTCTGTTAGTCGCGCATGCCAGAAGCGTCCTCTTACTCGTCAGGCATTGCCACTCGCACGGTCATGTCGCGTGGCGCCAGGCACCGAAGCTCTTGCTCACTATATGCATTTGGTTTGGAGAAGCCGTGGCGCGGAAACCACGTACAGCCGTGTTTTAAAGCCAGGAAATAGCGCAGAGCCGCCCACCACGAGCACATTCGCCCATAGCAGTCTGTGTAATTCTAGGAGCAGGTTGCCATTCTCCATGTGGAAGCTATGGTGATCAATGACGCTGCACGCCTACCTGCCGGAGTCGCCTCAATCGACTGCTGAATCATCTCTGGCAGCCCAGCTTGGGGGATGCCTCCATTGGGTGAAATGCAGGCAGGGAACGGTGCTTACCGATGTCCGAGGGGTGGAAAAGAAGTTCCGGTAGCTGGAACCGTTCGTGGTTCATAGTCAGCACTTGTTCATCGACACGCGCTTCTGACCTAGTACCGCCAGGCTTCTAATTCCGTTTTGTCACACTGCAAAGCCTGGAAGCGACCCACTCTAACGGCACCGTGGAAAGCATGGCTGTAGTCGGGAAGCACGTATTCTCGGAGGATGTTGTTGCCGCTGCCGTTGCCGTTGAGTCTGCACTATGGTGAGCACTACGCGCAAGCACGACAAGCAAACCTGCATGTGTCCAGATCGCGATCGTACTGTTGAGACACGTAGCAACAGGTTTCTTTCACATGGTTCATCAGATGCGTCTCATCCATCATGTTCCACTGTCTTCGATTGCCAGTCTTAAGATCAGAAAACGTAGATCGATGTACCGAAATGAAACAGTCTCCTTGAGATGGTTGGTCAACAGCTTTCCTCCTACATTCAGCCTGAAACACGGAAAGTTAGAAATAGCAAGCAGCGCCTAGATAGACTACCGCTTGACAGCATTCAGAAGTGCACAGCCGGTCACAAACGGAACACAGTGGCTGAAAGAGTATCCCACGTCAAGCACAAGTGTTAGGTCGGGCGGGTGTGTTTGTAGATGTGGCGGATTATCGAATACTAGATGCAGGTCGTTCTGCAGACACAATCGAGGCGCTGTACATCGCCGCAGTGACTCCATGCACGCGTGCGCTACACGACCTACCGGTGGTGCGGAAATACGCGCTGAAGTTGTACTCTTCAAATACGATTTGATCATAGCTGGCCCGCACCGTAGGAAGATTCATCATAGGCTCGGTAAGGACAAGCCGGGTGTCTGCCGGTACGGTCTATGTACAGTGCAAACAACAGCGCTCCCATGTAGCAGACTACGTTAAACCCCTTATCGCCTAGCAATCGATCCCAGACTTCCATCTGAACTTCCCAGTCCACAAGGATGCCCTGCGACAGAAGGTTAAGCGAACACCACACACACCCGTCCCCGCATCAATGAAAAAACCTTTTCGAAGGGATTGCGGAACTGTAAGCCTGACGTGTCTCGACACGCGTTCAACTGGTCACCAACGTACACGCGTCGAGATCCTTTTCCTCTTGTAACACAGTTGGGGATTTGCCTATTCGGTCGTGATGCAACTCCGCTCACGCTTACCGCGGTACTACCTGAAGGAGTCAGACGCGTCTGCATATCCAGCCTTGATGGTGTGCGCGCCGTTGTCGAGTATCAGCGTTTGCACCATCTGACGCGCGCTGCCACTGTCAGCCGCTGTCACGTTCACCAGCTGTCGCATGTCGGAGATAGCGCCGCACTTCCTTCTCCAATCCCTGAATCCAGCACGGCTTTGTGCGCACGTCTTTGGGGCACTTGCTTAGTATAACACGTGTGTAGATATGGTATGAACGGCTGAGCCACAACGATTCCCAAATAGTTTCGATGCTCACGCAGGCGGTTACTTCCCTGCAGATTGAATAGCAACAATAGCTTGTTTCCTGTAAAGTTAGGAGACATCTTCTACGACAGGTCGTGCAAAAGACAACATAATAGCACGCAGCATAGCAGTGGTTGAAATGGCGGACGTGTGCTAATGCTTGTGGCAGCGAGAACAACACAGTAGTATGAGACACGCTACCAGAGCCGGGTTATCGGGACGCACTACTTTTAGACTTCATCTTGCCGTTGACATGCAAACCACCAGGAGGCCTTGCATTACGCGCATACGCTTTCAAGATAGCAGGCATTTCCTTCTAAAGCCGCACTGAATGAATGCATCTTTTGTGCTATACATGAATGTTTCTAAAACGATGCGACTTCCCAGCTCCGCTGCTGCTTAGCTTTGTGTGCTCGCGCTATGTGCGACAGCCAAGCTCCCAGCTACGTAGTATACTACTGCCCTCATTGTTGTCCTCGGCATTACATCTTGCTGCACATAGAATTTTAGAAACAAAAGGTCAGTTGTTGGTACATGTTTTGTTATTTGCGCAGATCACGAAGATTCAGCATCGTCCCTTCCACACGGAGTTGCTCGCGAAGACTCTCTCGCTCCATACGGAGCGCCTCCATCATTTGCCACGCAAGATCAAGCTCTTGTTGGCAGTCGCACAAGCTCTGCTTTAGCATGTCATTCTCAACTGTCAAATCCGCCACTGCTGAGTTCGCTTCCGCCAGTTTCTGCTGCTGCTCTTCTTGATGTAGTACAATGGTCATTACACGCTTCGCTTCCATCTCCTCCTTGTCCTGCACCGGTTCAGCAGCATCGTGTCCACCAAAATACGGTCTTCTGTGTTGCAACGACGGTCTCTCAGCTGTAGCCTGTGTCGCCAGCTGTTGGCTCTGCGACACCACAGGCAGAACACCGTCCCATCCCCATACTAATTCGTCCGGGTTATCGGCCCAAACCGGGTGCTGCTTGCTGATCGGCGTCCAAGGCGGTGTTCGTAAAAACAGCTGTGATTTTGGTCGTGCTCGCTGTTGGTTCGTGAGGGTGAATGCAGGCTGCTGAATGGGTGGTGGTGCGTGAGGTGTTGGCGTAGGAGATGTTGATAGTTTCACCGCAGATCCCTCTGCACACGCTATCTGGTCGCAGTCCTCTGTTGATGGGACGTCGTCACTTCCGGCCTTTGACGACAGCACAGGAAGAAGTTCGCAATTACTAGAGCACACAGCCAAACCGGGTAGCGTTCGGTCATCCACACGCTTCACACTATCCCCTTCCTCTTCTCCTTCCCCTTCCTCTCGTTCTTTTGTTTGTATTACAGGCTCAGCAGCAGGCTCTGGTTCCAGCTCCGACTTTAGCTCCGACTCCAGCCCTAGTCTCAGCCCCAACTCCGGCTCCAGCTTCTCCCCTGCAGCTGATTCGCAGGGCATGTCCTTTCCACTGTTTCTCGTCTCTACTTTTGCATCCCCATTGTCTACACTCTCCTCCGTTTGCTTGTCAACAGGGCTTGCTTTCTCCTGCACATCTGGACATACTCCATTTAGCTCTTCCAACGAAGACCGAGCAGAATTAAGAGCACTATGGAACTCCTCTGTCGTGTCCTGCTCAAGGCTAATCTCCGTCTCATTACTATCACATAAGGTGGCAGGAGTGGTAGCCACGCTTGAAACGCTTTCATCCGGCAATGCGCGCTCCTTTAGCGCAGGCGTCTGCTCCACCATCACACAGTCGTCAATGAGCAGATCATGCAGCTCGAGTTCTAGTGAAGTTTCCGGTAGTATCGGAAATATCTCCTCGATTTGAACAGTCGAGTCTGTGTCGTTCTTTTGGTCAGTCATGGTCACCACGCTTTCCGTAGATGCACGGAAGTCGTTGCGTTGCGCTAATATCATGCTCTCAAATGCCTGTATCGCTATAGCCTCTGAAATCGAAGTGTCCTGGTGATAGCGCCCGAGGGTGCCGGATTCCATCGAGAGGGTGGAGCGTGGGCGTGGTTTGGACGAAAGGCTTGGCAAGAACGGAAGATCGGACGAGGGCGATGCAGAAGAGTCTGCCGACATTTGACCCGAATCGTTCTGCAGCGATGTGGCCGAAGACGAGGACGCCAACAACAGCTCCACTACGCGATTCTCATCATCGTCGCTACCATCGCTATCGTCCCTGCCGTCGCCACCACCGCCACCACCACCACTGGAAAAGGAAGGTGCTGGAGAGGCTAGCTGGTCCCTTCGTGCTAACCGCTGATCAGTAGCTGTGGCGATGGTCTTCTCTTTCGTGCTATGGTTTCGTCCTATTTGCAAGGGTGACTTCGCGCGTTTCTCCAACTTCTCGTGAGGCGATTTCGAAGGCCGCGAGCGCATCGATGCTGACGGCCGATGCCTTGTCAGCTTTGTTTCAGCTTCATAGCCGCCACCACCGCCACCACCGCTGCGTGGCTCCGTGACCAGGGAGCGTGACATATAGGCAGGTGACGGGGAAGGCGATAGTTTGCGTTTTTCATCTTCAATAGAAAACATACGTTGCGGAGTGAGTGTCATTTTCAGTGTACGGTCAGACGTAAACAGGTTTTCAAACTCCTTTTCCTTGTGGTTCATCGTGAGCGAAGGAGCGGAGTCTTTACGGCCGCGCGTGAAAATGCGTTGATGCGCTTTCTCCGATCCGCTGTTGGGTGCGGTTGTGTTGCCGGTAGCGGCGGCAGTAGCGATGGTGGGGTTCGACGTTTGGCTGCGCAGATTGTTGTTTGATGCGCGACGTCCACGAGACGCTGGGTTCGAGGTTGTCAAGTTTTTCGGAGCATAGATGACCGAGTTGCACTTGGTATACAGTGGCGAGCAGTCGGTCTGAGTCGAGGTTACAAACGGCGGTGGGCTGATAGGCCTTTTGGTGGCTGAAGAAGCGGGCCTGGGTGAAGTGGCGCGAATGGCAGCTTTGCGAGATGCACTTCTTGCGCGTGTGTTCTCACCCATGCCGTGAACAGCCGCCAAATCACTCCGACCACGAGTGCTGGGAGGATTAGGCGAAACGGGTCGGGATCGTTGGCCAAAGGCCAATCCTGCAGGAGGCCTAGAGCTGTTTCGCACCAACGAGCCACGCATTCCCTCGGCTGCATCTGATGGCGACACACCACGACTACGCGACCGTATATCGGTAAATGATGTTTTGCGAGGTGGCGACGGTGACGGTATTGTATCCACGGTCCCAAGCGGGCGATGCTCTTTGGTCAAGGACAACGACTTCTTCTCTAGCGTTTGCATATGCACTCCGATAGCTGCGCTAGGCGAGGAGCCAGCGCGCGTACGCAGCTGAGGAATGCCTGAAACGGAGCTGTTCTTCGCGGTGTCAGGTGGTGTAGAGCTCTCTGACGTCAGATCCAGGATGTCAGATACATCCACATGCATTGTTTCTGAATCTTCGCACAGCTGGTAAATGCCATTGCTTGTCCCTTGACTGCTGTTGCGGCCAGGCCCCTCTTGCTTCGCCCCGCCACGTAGTTTCCCCAGAAACTTACGAACTGCACCAGCTCTCATTTCCGTTTCGCTTTCCGACAAGCCATCGTTGGTGGCTAGTCACATGTGTGTTAGCGCTCCGCAGCACTGCGTAAAAACAATACGTACTGTGCGAATGCAGTGAATAGGAGCGAGCAATACTGGAAAAAGAAAAGGACCGCTTGTGTGGTTCGGACGTAGAGGACGGACCGGGAGACGCGGCGACACACGCATCGCTACAAGCAGAGAGGCGTTGATCGAGCACAGCCACGGCTGGTGGGGCGTGATGAGAAGCGGTGCGCGGAGTGTGAAGCATCCACTTACTTTCCATGATGTGGCGCACGGTTAAGAAATATTCTGAGCAAGAATTTCGATGCGGCAGGTAGGCGGATGAGGTGCGAGGACCGTCAAGAGAGCGCGCGGGTAGTAGGCGCTGACGGGAAGTGGGAATAGAGTCGACAGCGGAGACTTTCGAAGGCCAATCAATTGACGCGCCTCACTTGACAGGCGTGAAACGGCAAATGTCAAACGTTATGAAATTGATGCCCAAGAGAGTTTTTATTTACATAGGTCTGCTTTACGAAGCGGTGCTACTTGTACTCGTGGTTGTAGTCGTACCAGTACCAGTGGTTGTTGTTGTTGTAGACGTGCTTGTTCCTGTGGTTGTTGTTGTGGTTGTACCAGTGCCAGTGGTTGTAGTCGTGCTTGTACTTGTATTTGTACCAGTGCCAGTGGTTGTGGTCGTGCTTGTGGTCGTGCCAGTGCCAGTGGTTGTTGTTGTAGACGTATTTGTTCCTGTGCCGGTGGTTGTGGTCGTACTTGTACTTGTTCCTGTTCCTGTAGTTGTGCCGGTACCAGTAGTGGTAGTGGTAGTGGTAGACGTGCCAGTGCCAGTGGTCGTGCTTGTGCTAGTTCTTGTGCTCGTGCTCGTGCTCGTACTCGTGCTCGTGCTCGCATTTGAGCTCGCGGTGGTGCTAGATGTACTAGAACGCGTAGCCGTGCTCGATGCGCTTGAACTCGCAGTCGTGCTAGATGCGCTTGAACTCGCAGTCGTGCTAGATGTGCTTGAACTAGCAGTCGTGCTAGATGCGCTCGAACTCGCGGTGGTGCTGGATGCGCTTGAACTCGCAGTCGTGCTAGATACGCTTGAACTCGTAGTCGTGCTAGATGCGCTTGAACTCGCAGTCGTGCTGGATGTTGAGGCAGAAGCAGAGCTAGTACTAGATGTAGAAGACGCCGAGGAAGAGGAAGAAGGCGGCGGCGGCGGAGTTGGGGTTGGAGGGGGTGGCGAAGGTGGCGAAGGTTGCGGGACCAAACTCGGGTAGTTGCATACAATATTGGTCGGAGACTTCGTTTCACAGGTAGTACCAGGTGCACAGTTGAAAAAGAACCAAACGTTGTTGGAGCACAGATAGAAGCCCCCGTTGGTGTCGCATTGATAATTGCCAGTAACACATGGCAGCGCAGGAGCACCTGCTGAAGGTGGCGGCGGAGGAGTAGACGGAGGTGGAGGAGAAGGCGGCGGAGGAGAAGTTGGTGGCGGGGGAGAAGTCGGTGGCGGTGGAGTAGACGGAGGTGGAGAAACCGGTGGCGGTGGAGGAGAAGTCGGTGGTGGCGGAGAGGTTGGCGGTGGAGGAGATGGTGGTGGAGGGGGTGGAACAGCTGACGACAGTGCCGAGAAGTTGCAGATGATGCTGCTCTCTCCTTGTGCAACACAGCTCGTTCCTGCTGCACACTGGAAATTTATATACACACCGTTGTCGCATTTTTGGAAATTGCGGCTGACGGTGCACTGGAAGGTGCCGGACACGCATCCGCTCGACTGACCCAGCACGCTTCGGTCGTCGCCAGCCAACCCGCCCAACAGGACGCCGAAGATGAACAAGTAGATGCTTGGCATGTACAAGAGTGTTAGCCGCACCATGGAAACAAGAAGACAGCAGCGGGTGCTGCAGGCAGGCGTGGACGCTGACGACAAAATGCAAGGGAAGGAAGAAGAAGCACAGAAACGGTGATTGGAGCGCTCACGAATGGTGAACTCCGCCGACACAAGTGAACTGGAAACACGTCGCCCCCGCTTCTAGCAGCGACAAGGGTGGCAAGGAGGTGCTGAAGTGTTTTGCAGAACGATGTTGATGATCACAAACCCCCGCTAGGCATTCGTGCACAACGGGGAGGGAATTGTCCTGACAGCGTGCCTCTAAGTGTGACAAATGATGCATCTACCGATACAACCCGCCGAGAAAAGGTGTATTCATCTCAGGTAAATGCAACGACAGCTTGGTTTTAGCCATTTCTGGAGCCCTTCAGGTTTAGACTTTGCGCGGAGGTAGCCAAAAATCGAAGTCTCCGTTGTACAATCCATGATGCTCGTGGCCTTCCGCCTGCTTGGATGCTTGGACCGTCTGATGGTGTGGCTTAGTGCACTGTCGCTGAAAGTCTAAAAGGCAACGGTGCCGATAGTCAACGTGTCTATCGTATTTGCCGTTCTTGTACTCCCATGGATGTTGCTTAGGACCCTCCTTTGCTCTACTCGTTTGTTCATCGTTCGCCATGTGGCGCCACATATTTACGCCGTATAGGTCTTCTGTTATGTCTACAGGCTTCTTCGCGTGGTGTTCGCGCTGTTCGGGCGTGGATGGAGGTGCGGGGGCAGCATGTACAGGCGCAATGGTGATCGTAACGGCGCACAGAGCAACGAAAGCAATGAAGGCCCGCATGATAAAGACGAAGTGGTGGAAGAGAAGATGATGTCGTGCGTTTCCTGCGTTGCGATGTCTGAGAGCCCTTTATCTCGTCCACTTCACCTGAGCACGCCTGTCAACTGTGAAGGAAAAGACTGCTCTACTGCTGGATGCGTAAACAGCCCACGTGTAAACCGCCCGCCATATGCAAGCATGACCACAATGAAGAGGAGAAAAAGCATGTCTTCCCGTCAAAGATGAGCAGCTGGTATTGCCAGGTTTAATGTGTAGAGCATACGTGCTGACAACGAGGCATCGAACGGTCCAGTCACATCATCAGTACACAGCCCTCGATCCGCACTACAGGACGCTTGTACCAAGGGCCGCACTAGGCTCATGCTAGTGGCCACAAGTTCGAGAACTACACCGCCCAGTCAACGGCCTTTCTGTTGCAAAGCACTGAAACTCTCTCTCGATATCGGACAACGCACTGCACCACATGCACCCTATGGTGTAGAGCACCAGAGGCTCAGCGGCATAGACCGATAGTTGTAGCATGCGTCAGCCAAGCCTTCTCCTCATCAAAAGGCAATGATTCCCAGACGGGCAACGGTATCCTACCGATATCGGTGCAAACGCCCCCTTTGTGCTTAGTGAACGAGCACGCCATTCCTATTCTGTGAGGCGGTGACGCTTGTGTGAGAGGATTGTCAGCCATCGTGTGCCCCTATGTGTTCGACAAGGTGTATGGCAGTGAGACCTAATCGTTTCCCTCGGCAGACACTCCCATCAGCAGCTACTCGATAGCATCATGGCATCGCAACCATGTCCACATCATGCATCCCCCCATGCGACAAAGATAGGGGCTGGGGATACACTGCCCACTGCGTGGCTTCGCAAGCTGTGCGTCAACAGATCTGTGCAGGGTAAATGAGCTGCGCAGTCCTATCTCTGTGGTGAAGCGACACTGAGCTACAAAGCCATCTGACACACACATGCCACATGCTTGCTGGCGTTGCATTTCTCCTCTCTTCCTCCTTCCCTCCTTTATCTGGCGGTGTGTGGTGTGGAATGTGAGCAAGCGTGCACAAGCATGTACCGCAAATTTAGGAGAGCAGACTGCTAGCGCGCGCACTTCCGTCTACCCATTTATTCCGCTCGCCTATCGTCTCTTCTCTCATGGCCACCAATCTACTGGACCTTGCTTTGGATGATCTGATCAAGGCGAAGCGTCTGGAAGCTGGAAAACAGCACAGCAAGCACACCTCCGCCACTGACACCGCCAGACAAACGGGTGCTGGTGGTGCGAGACGAGAAAAATCGAAACGCACCCCCTACGCTCGTCCAACCACGGTATTTCCTCCTCCTTCCACGCCGCTCCACCGTTTAACACTGGCAAAAGAAAGGAAATGCCGATGGTGCGTGGGCGCACGACCTGTTTGGTCTCGAGCAGCCCCGCTCAGAAGCTGCCGAGACGTTTGTTGTGATGCGGTCGGGTGCTGGTAAATCAGCAGGAGCAGCAGGAGTAGCAGGACCAGCAAGCCTCAAACTAGAGAATCTACACTACGAGGTGACAGAGGCTGATCTCTACGTACGCTCTCTATACGCACACACTCTATGCGCACACGTCTGCTCACCACTTTCACACAGGAGCTTTTCCAAGGTCTGGGACCGATCACAAAAGCGTCAATCCGGTTCGACCGCAGTGGCAGAAGCACCGGCGTGGCTGACGTGCTGTTCGAACAAACCGCCGATGCACAGAAAGCGCTTGCCAAGTACAACGGCGTACCGTTGGATGGGCAACCGATGCGCTTGTCCGTCGAGCAAGCTGGCACAGCGCAGACAGGCGTCTTCTCGCGTCTAGGCACTGTTGGCGATAAGTAGGTGTTTCCAAGTACGTAATGATGCTTACCTGCATGTGTAAGAAGTGCCACACCGCGCGTACGTACACGTTCAGGGACAACGAAGCCGACACAGCGTCGCACTGGCGGTCATCGGCAAAATAATACGACATCTGGACGACGTGGTGGCGGACGGCGCGGAGAGAAGTCAGTTCCAACACAAGAAGAGCTGGACGCCCAGATGGACTCTTATATGGACGTTGAGGTATGTGGTGGTGCGGTGGTGCACTGATGTGATGGTGTGTCGCTCACTCCTTCTGTTGTCACAGGCCTAAATCTGTGCCACACGCGTACGCCACACATATAAACACGCGTCCACGAAGGCTGTAGGAAACAACCATGATGCATATGTGCTCAGTGAAAGTATCTCAAATAGCTTTATAAAAGCATTTATTTTCATAAGCAATACTCACTGCATCAGGGCACACCACCACTAGCAATCACGCATGACACTCATCGGCCACAGCCGTATACTCCTCCATTTCTGCATCAAGTTCTTGTCGTGTTTTCTGGGGCCTCGGTGTGAGTCTTTTCCCGTGGGTGTGCGAGGCGCGTGTCGAGTCCGCGAGTGCTTCGCCAGCGTGGTGAGGATGGGCTCCGCCTGACCGCGCGCTCGATGCGACATAGGGTGTTACCAACTCAATCTTCATTGGCCGGCCTATCCTTATTCAGCGGCAACCCATCTCGCCTTACCATCCAGGGTGACGTTGTTGTAGCGCTGTGCTGCACGCTCTGCATCCAAAGGATCGTAGAATATAATGATCGCTTGTCCGCTAAACCGTCCGTGGTGGTCGCAATACATTTGGCAGCGTCTGGTCAGCCCCACCAAGCCAAACAACTCCTATCTCCGCGTCAGTTCGACCATCCCTGCGGTGCAGCATGGGGACACACCTACCGACAGGTCCTGGTGCGTCACACTTCCAAGATTCGACACCAGTATTTTACTGCCTGGGTCGCCACCTCGCGCCAGCGGACGCATCGTATCGGGGGCTGGTTCCGCGCGTGCTAGAGGATGATGCAGCATCGCAGCAACAGCAGCAGCACTTCCTACCACTGACAGCTCTTTCCGCCCCTAGACGCCTTTTCCTCGTTCGCAAAGGACCAGACGCGTGTGGCTGCTGCTGTTCCGCGTCCACAGCCGTTGACTGCTGCTCCATGGCAGCCACGAAGCTGTCCACGGGCGACTGCCATGCGCCAGGCTCAACCACACCGCTCTAATGGAGACCATTTGTAGGCGCGGATGCGGCGAGGGCAGGCGTACGGGGTATGCGAAGTAGGGGGGAGGATGTTCGCTGTCGGCGGCTCTATAATTATCCATCGTTCGACTGTTGAGACCGAAACCGGCACGTTGTTTCCGATTTGTTAGTGGCTGACCGTCTGACCACTGACGCGAAGCGCTTATCTTCGCCCCTTTGGATGGCGAGATCAGGAAGAAGACCTCGCACGATGCACAAGTGCAAGCGATCAAACAGCATGCAATAAACGTTGATGCGTACAGCGATGTGCGTGTGGACAGGCGTTGTTCACGCGCACAGGTGGCGCTTCGCATGGCGAGAGTGTAGGCACGAGATATCCTGCCGATCGTATGCACCGCTGCCATGTACTGGCTTATGATGCATGCAGCAGCATTGAATGCCTGTGCATACACGCGTTGTGGCAGCGAGGCCCATTGCAACCACGGTGGCGTGTTGATATAAACTGCTTTTTTGGGATCGCAAATGCAGCAAAGCACAGCGCCACTCACAATGGCAGCAACGGCAGCAAAAACAACGACAAACGAAACTACCCTTTCAGAACTGGCAGTGCGTGTCATCAACACAGCAGATCCGACGCGCAAGGTAGCGTGTGCGCTTGCGTGGGGGAAGAGCAGGAGACAGGACGTGGTAGGCAGCACTGACGCTTGAGTACGGCCGGCAATGGCAGGAGGGCCAGCTGGGCGGCAGAGTGGGTCGGTGTGCGCCTCCAGACACGCCGCCACGGCCAGACTGGCTGACCATTGTTGCACCTGGCCGCGCACCCAAGACTGGTAAGGCTGGCACGCTGGTAACACGCAGCGGTGGGGTTGACGGGCGAGTGGGTGTACGGGTGCAAACGCGTGTATGGGTAGCAAAGTAGGATTGCCATTCTTCACGCACTTGCCAATGTGGAGCAATGGGCCATGGATGTGGCGTGGGACAACATTGCCCGGTTTGGAACGCAGGCAGCGCCGAACGAAGGGCTGATGCCACTCGCTTTCTTTGACGACTTTGTGCAAATGGCGATGGATGAGGCGAAACATTTTGTGTGGCTGGCGGAACGTCTGGTCGAGCTGGGTGGGAAGTTCGGTGCGCTGCCTATCCACGCGGGGATATGGACGTCGGCGGCAGAGACAACGCACAGGCTGTTGTGTCGTATGGCGATTGTGCATATGGTGCATGAAGCGCGTGGCTTAGACGTGAACCCGCGCACCATCGAGAACTTCCGACGTGGGAGCGACCCTGTGTCTGCCGACATGCTGCAGCGCATTCACGACGACGAGGTAGGACATGTGACAATAGGCTATCGCTGGTTCGCGTATCTGTGCGAGCAGCAGCAGCGAGCAGTCGATGTCGCGTTCCACGAATGTGTTGCACGCCATTTCCACGGTACTCTGAAGCCGCCGTTCAATGAAGCGGATCGGGCAAAAGCAGGGATGACTCGTGCATTGTACCACCCAGTGGAGGAGGCGAGGGAGGCGAGGGAGACGGAACATGCACCGGCATAACACAGCGCACTAAAACCACTTCCACCCACCACCGCACATGATATGGCATACGCTGCAGGTGTAGAAATGATAGAAAACGCGTTTTCCACTTCCCGCCCTTGAAGAAGCACGGCAATGACGCGCTATGCAGGGTGAGCAGCCTCGTCCCACACGCTTTCCGCATACGGATAGGCAATGGCGACCGCTGCTGCACACGGCAAGCCACTTCCAGCAAGTGGGTCTACAGCGCAACACCTTCTTTTCACAAAGCGGAGTTGTAAGCAATCACGGCACGTGGGGAGGGCGTGGACACGGGCGGTGCGGCGGGCGAGCACGCGCGAGCGTTTCCCTCCACGCCGCTTACCTTGACGTCGCGATGTCAGCGCCTCCCTGCCGCCTCCCTTCTATCCGCCACCTTACCGCCCAGGCGCCGTCGCCTCCTCTTTCGCTCTCACCTGCGTCGTCACCACCTCCGTCTTTAGCCATGCCTCCGCTGCGGCGTCTACTGCCTCGTAACGCCTCTCCTCCCATCCGCGACCTACCGCCTCTTAAGTGCCCCGCCGCCAATCCCTCCTCCGCCGCCACCGCCCTCCCTCCCCTTGCCGACGAAAACGCGTTTGACCCGCTGCACCACCTATCTACCGCCGTCATTACTACCCGGGACTCCCTACGTCGTGTTTCTCACTCTGCTATTGAGCGACGGCGGCGTGAGAAGATGAACCATCGCATCTCCCTTCTACGCACACTTGTCCCTAATTGTCGTGATGGCATGTGTAAGCTCACTGTCCTCGAAAACGCCATTCAATACTTGATCGCTTTAAAGAACCGCTGTGGTGAGCTGACTCTGCAACAGGATGTATTGTGTGAACTCGACTCCAGCTTCAATGCGCCCCCCATGGACGAGATGGACGCTGAACCCTCATGTCCGCAGACTATCCCTTTGCCGCCCACCATGCGTGTCAGTTCACTGCTCTCTTGATCACGCTCGCTTCGCTGCTCCTTTCTCCGCTACCTTTCTTTCGTCTTTTCTTTTTTTATCACGTCGGTGTATCATAGCGTGAATGCTCTAGTCGGATAGTCGTGGTAATGGTGACGGTGGTGTAGGCTTACGCCTGCGTGTTTGTCTTCCCTGTCTTCCAATTCGCTCCTTAATGTCGCAATCGACGCTTTCTTCTTTCATCCGGTTGTTGTTTCTTTTTCACGCTCCTTCTTTTCTTTCTTCCTTTCTCTCTCTCTTTCTCTTCCCACCACGGTTTAATGTCGTCTCATTGCACCTGCCTTTGGTGGACCGCGTTTTCCTTCGCTTTTCTTTGTTATGCCGACATATTTCGACACTAACCAGACATGCCATTTTCGATTGGTGTGCTATCAACTGGCAATATAAAGGTAGATGTGGAGATATACTACTATGCGCTTTGTAGCCAACGACAACAGCCTGGTCTTGACCCGCACACACACTGCTCAACCCACACAGAGAAGCCTCTACATGATCATTGTTTCCGTGTCCGATGTAGTCACACGCGCCAAGAAGATGAGCATGTGACCCCACTTGTTGTACTGCTGCTACCTGTATTAAAACGGAAGATGTTCTAATATCCGTTTAACGTGGAAACAAGAGGGAGCGTGTAAGCGGGCATGCAGGGAGCTGTGGCTAGCCATGTGCCACTGCTAATATGGAGCAAGCTGATGCGATGAGACTGGCTATTAATGTTCCTGACCATGTGCTTGCCATTGTACCTGGTCCGTCCAGACAGTCCACAGATCCCACACAGCCTGCACAGTATGCGCTTCCACAGGATGGTGAAAGATACTGGTGGAATGTCAATTCCAATCTCGACGAGCCTGAGCTCATCGGTACAGACACAGAGGTGTGTGTGTGCATCTGCATGTATCATTCTATTCACACTCGTAGCTTATTGCCTATCTGCACGATCATCACTGTCCTGATAGTGTACGGACGCAAGTTGTCAATGTTTATGTTGTAAAGCCCACACCCAAACACGCTGTCACACCGAGACAAGCCGTTTCTCTCCGCGTAGTGGGATCGTTAGAAGAACACAAATGGCCCGTCGTATGGCCACCTGCCGATCGCAATAGGCGTCATGTGGTATCATCGAAGCAGCCGTCGCATCCCCTTTCCTGGAGCACGGATGATGCGATATCGTCGAAGCTCAATAAGGACCTTGTATCAAGTATAAACAATGGGCAGGAGTTCATACGGCAGTACTTCTGTTCATGCGAACATTGTACAGACTGCATTTCCCACAGGGTGGAGTGCTTGGAGGGCTAAACAAGAAAAAGGAGAAGTGTGTTCATGCTGCGTGTGTAATCCACCTGACAGCCGCCTGTAGCGAAGAGGTGCTCAAGGAGATGAAGGAAAGGAGCACATGGGAGGCGCTCGAAATGATCACGAAGAACGCAGAGGCATTCGTGCAGAAGTACCACTCGCAGATGGACATGCTGCCTCCACTGCCCAACGGACAGAGTGCCAGTTCGCGCTACACCTTCTTCCAGCAGATGGTGGATGACATGATTTGGCTTGCCTACCTCAAAGATTACTATCTTAAAGAGACCCGTTTCGAACCTCATTTATCAGATGTGTTTCATAGTATGACTCTCGCGGAAATGTTTTGTGGCATGTACTACAGTATGGATGCGTATCTACTTGCTGAACAGGTGCCGGTGAATCCATGGCTGAGTGATCTGCAGGTATGTGCATGTGAGTGGTGTCATGTATACTCACACATCCCGATAGAACAGTGCGCAACTCATGGTATGCTCTCCTGTGTATATGTGTGCTGGTGTGCTGATGTGACGCAATGTGGACCAACCATGTAGTTTGGCAAGGGATCACCACTGATTGCGGCATTGGTTGCGTTGAATACAAGTAAGGAGAAGGTAACAGTGCCACAATGCTCCCCCTGTTCACGCATCTGCAGGAGAAAGACGTAAGCGACAGGATCAAGCACTTGATAGACACAGCATCTGGACCTGGATATGCGACATCAGATATCCACTCTGGTACATCTGTGTATGTATGCGTACATTGCTAACGCTGATCACGGAAAAATGAAGACATCAAGTGGAACAGAAACACCATTGGATTTATCTCAGTGCCGCCATATACAATCGATCAGGATCCTCGCATTAAAGTGCATCGGCGTGTGCCCAGTGTGTTCCCGATGGAAGATACAAATCAAGATGCACGTGGTATATCCTTTACTGCCATTAGGAAGAAGGCCGCTATTGCAGACATAGTAGGTACACAGAGAAGTGCGCCCTGCTGACCATTTACAGTTTAGGAGTTATTTCTCTAGGGGCAATGGAGGCCTTGTGATCACCCAAAAGTAGCACAAGAAAAGCTGCTATGTGTATGCGTCGCTGATGCGTACTGTCTTGTGAATAGCCTCGTGAAGAATGTGAAAGTGCGGCTGTCCCCATCGCATTGTAGCTGCTGGTGCGCATTACGCGGTGATTGTCTGTCTAGTCACAAACACGCTGAAACAGATGCTTAAGTGTTTTAGTTGTGTAGTCAACCAAGGCTCCTGTACTCATGCCAACACTAGTAGATGCGCTCAACTTATTTCTATAAAACCCAGCTATGTTGCGACGTCGGACGATGCAGCAGACGAGTTTCACACGTTCTGCACACAGTCCCTCAAAGCCCCTTCACACATACAGCCGCGTCCCCTTCACCACCCGCACTGCATGGGCTTGCTATCCAGCGGCACTCCGCAGTCATGGGAGCAAGCAAAAGTACACGCGGACTATGTTAGGCAGCACGGCATCCAGCAGTTCTTGCACACGTACCATCGCTTAAAGGACCGCCACCAAGATCAGCTGCTGTGGGGTGACGAAGTATGACCACACGCGTACAAACACCGTTCACGCAACTGACGTGCAAACACTTAGGTGGAGTACATGGTGGTTTCGTATGACCACGAAAAAAAGAATGCACGATTGTCGTTACGCGCATCGAAGATACTAGAAGTGCTGGAGAAAGAGGAGCAAGAGGCACTCGCTGACCCCACGTAACTATCTCTTGCTCGCACACATGTAATGCATGGTATCGTTCAGAGGTCGCAAACGTGCGAGAGCTGCGTGGCGACCGGAGTTTGGAAGCTATATGCTGGAAGGTGATTCACACGCGCCACAGCTGTTGCGCTCAAGACTTAACGACGCAAAGGCACACCGGGTGCGCCGTATGGCAGCACGCTGAAGGATCTGCTTCAGGTGGAGAAATCTATGCTTGTGCGGTAGCTACCACTGCGCTTACCACGCGCTAACATTCTAACACAGACGCCAACTAGCGCTAGAGCTGCTGCTGCCTCATGAGTCCTTGGTGTCGCTCAGCGCGTTTCCACGATTAGGAGCGCCTGGCGTATTCCTAGATCCGCATTATCCTCCGGGCGGCAGTGCAAGCCGCAGTCTGTTCGTGCCAGACGAAATCATCTACGAGCATCCACGATTCTCGTAAGTCAACATGCAGCTATATGCACCGCACGCGTGCACCCCCACGCATATATTAATGGTATACGTAAGAACAATCGCTGCGAATGTCCGTGAGCGACGTGGCTCTAAGGTGGCGATGAACGTGCCAGTGTTTGTGGATGAACGCACGCCAAGGCCTTTTGTGGATCCAACAATCCCACCGCGCAACGATTATCCCGAAGACGAGGAGGCGAGAAATGGGGCCGCATTGCCTGATCATATCTATCTCGACGCCATGTGTTTCGGCATGGGGTGTAGCTGTCTGCAAATCACGTTTCAGGCATGCAGCGCCAGTGAAGCACGCCGCTTGTATGACCAGCTCGTACCCATGACCTCTATTATGGTAGGTGCTAGCATCATGAGGATGATTTTACACCGTTCAGCTTGCGCTCACTGCTGCTACGCCCATATCTCGGGGATACCTCTCTGATATGGATTGCCGCTGGAACATCATTTCAGGTAGCGTAGATGATCGCACAAGAGAGGAGCGTGGTTTAGAGGTAGGCATAGCAATCTTTTGCGTATGCGCGTGTGTGTGCGTGTTTGTATGTATATATGCGTATGTAACAGACCACGTGTGTAGCCGTTGCTCCACGATCGCTACGTGATTCAGAAGTCACGATATGGATCGGTCGATTCGTACATTTCGCAAGACGCAGAATGTCGACCAGAGTATAATGATATAGACCTCACATACGACGAGACACTATACGCAACACTGCGACAGAACGGTGCGCCAGCGCTATTCGCCACTTTCCGCTTACATGCTCACCCTCGAAGAGGTGGATGAGCGTCTGGCTAAACACATTGCTCATCTGTTCATTCGCGACCCACTGGTTGTATACGGTGAGTTGTTGGAACAGGATGACACAGTATCAGTTGATCATTTCGAGGTATGCGGTCTTTGCTGATGTGTCGGCTAAAGGTTCTGATGAGCGCGTCTAGAATATACAATCGACTAACTGGCAAACCATGCGGTTTAAGCCGCCTCCGTCTCAGTCCTCTATCGGCTGGCGAGTGGAATTCCGACCGATGGAAGTGCAAATCACTGACTTTGAAAACTCAGCATTTGCAGTGTTCATCGTGCTTCTAACACGAACCATCCTCTCTTTCCGGCTTAATTTCTACCTACCCATCTCGAAGGTATGGATGCGGAACAATGACTGGGATTATAAATGCCTCTACTTGTCGGTTTAAGGTGGACGAGAACATGGAAAGAGCACAGCGCCGAGATGCAGTGCTGCAGGAGCGCTTTTATTTCCGCAAGCATGTGATGCCCGATCCGGAAAATAAGCAGTTGCCAATCGATGAGGAATACGAGCTGATGACCATCAATGAGATCCTCAACGGTAGTGTAAGTATTCGCTTACTGATGCTGTACGCGACGTTTACAAATGCGTAGGAAACGTTTCCGGGAATAATTCCGCTGATCTATTCGTACTTGAGCTCCATGGATGTGGATGTTGAAACACGATGCCAGTTGTCACGCTACCTAAATCTGGTTAGGGATCGAGCTAGCGGTATGTTTTTTCAGTGCTTTCCATCCGTCCTCGCTCAACGTCGATGCGCGGGTTTACACATTCATTGATGCAGGCACTCTGGTGACCACTGCCGCTTGGCTCCGGCAGTTTGTGCGCAGCCATCCGTCTTACCAATACAACTCGGTGGTGAATCAGGAAATCAACTACGATTTGATATGTGCTGTAGAACAGATTGCAAAGGGGGAAAGAGAAGTACCAGAGCTACTGGGCAAATATTTGTTGACAAGGGAATGATCATGGATTGGAAGCAGAGTATTGGTGGTGCAGGTTGGTGTATATTGCAGCTTATGGCCTGAAGGGTGTGGATAAACTGCATTTTCTATCCATCCCTTCGCCCTTTCGTGCACAGTGGCAGACAGTAGGCGGTGAGCGGCAGAATGGGCACATTCAGGCTCTGTTATAACAGCCCATTACACCCATTGCACTCGTTTAGTTTAGTCAGTACTCTTCTGTTGCTGCTAACGTACTTCATTGCACTGGTGACACGATGTGTCTCACCTCCCCGTGCTTAGCATAGTGAGTGCCTCAGATGCGATCGAAGGGTGGTTCGGGCGGCACTTTGGTGGTTGCTGATTGGCTACTCACCACCACCGCATGTCGAATACCGCCCACTCTTGCCACACCTGCTGTTTCCATCAGCAACACAGACAGCAGCACAGAGTGCACACCCAAACGGACCATGGTGTTAGGCGAAGGGTAGGGCATGACACCTGCATTCAACAATATTTAAAAAAAATCGAAGCCAAAGTAGTCGCACGGTTCGCTAGAAACGAAGCGGGTGTAGGGATGGGTGGGCTGCAAGAACCGTAACATCTCAGAACGTGGGACAAGCGGGCCATCTG
>QZWT01000168.1:0-25710 GCA_004114315.1 Cochlonema odontosperma | reverse complement strand
GCTATCAGTGTCTCAGATGCTTCTAGCACGTGAACTAGGAAGAATGCATGGAACACAACGGCATCGTGAGATGCTTCTACGGCTTAACTACATGAGAGTGATCAAGGGGTGGATCGAGCGTGCGAAAAGGATGCCGGTGCTGAAGGATTGTGAAGCGTTCATGGCGATCATATTGCCGAAGGATACGCAGAACATGGGTAGCATGGTAGCGAGCATATAGGGCTAAAGGGGTGTGTGTGTGATTATCTGGGTGATCTGTATCTTTATATAGCTGTGGCTATGGCTGTGGATGTGTGCAACACCGATGTCAGCTGGCTGGCGCTGGTCTGTGCACACACAGAATGGAGCAGTATTATTTATCTATACATACATTCATGTCTCTGTTTGTGTGTCTGTGTCTGTGCATATGCACTTGGGTGAGTGTGCAGTGCATGGGGAAACGCGTGATCACACACCACTGTGTGCTGAGGTGGTATGGTTGCGTCCAGCACAACCACACTCTCTGTACTATTGGTAGTGGCGATAATAGTGATAGTGACGCACTGCTGGAAAGAGCACTAGCGACGCGTCTATGCAACCATACTTGTTTATAGGCGCAGCATCACTGTTCAAAAGCGCCACTGTATCGGGGAAAACGTTTCTACTATTAATATCTAGAACAGATTTCAATCTTGGTTAGTATAGTGGTTAGTACCTCCGCCTGTCACGCGGGAAGCCGGGGTTCGATTCCCCGACCGAGAGCTTGCTTTTTTGTGAACGCTTGTTTGAACACTTCGCTTTTGGAACGGGATGAGATTGCACAGCAGTTGCTTGTCGCTGTTGCAATTTGCGGTGTGGAGTGCAGTCTAAGCTGAGACCACTCACGGTACTCGTGAGGTACAGGCAGTATAGAAAGCATAGGCTTGGTCAGCAGCATAGCTGTGCTCTGAGAAGGGAATTGCTATTGATTTAGTCGCTCCTTTGTTTGTAAACACGCAGTGGTGAAAGAGGCCTGAACATGCAGTGCTTGTGGAACACATGGCATAGACATCCGCAAGGGTATGCGTGTTGGCAAGGGTGTAAGTGCAACATCTTCATTTTCATCCACCTCTGCATGCTACACCACTCATCCACAGCATCTGATGTGGTTTCAGTCAGCCGATACACACGAACTGCGTCAATGCGTGTGTGTAGCACAAGCTGGCCTGTTTTTGGCCACGGTTGTGATGGGCACAAAGCGGTTTGACGTCGCTGGCGAAAACCTTCGTTCTCGCAATGCTGCGCTTTCGTCGTTTGGCCACGGCCACCGCGACCGTCCCTTCACGAATTGCCATTTCTAACTTCGAAAAGTCCCATCAGATCAACTACCAGCGCATTCATGACACCCTGGAAGTGGTGCGTCGTCGGCTGGATCGTCCGTTGACCTTGTCGGAAAAAGTTGTTTTTGGCCATCTGGACAATCCGCACGACCAGGATATGGAACGCGGCGTTAGCTATCTGAAGCTGCGTCCCGACCGTGTGGCGTGTCAGGATGCCACGGCACAGGTAGGGCACTTTCGGTGGCTGCCATGCTAAACAGGGGTGTGTGGTGGATAGATGGCGTTGTTGCAGTTTATGTCCGCCAAAATGCCGTCTGTAGCGGTGCCGACAACAGTGCACTGCGACCATCTCATCGAAGCGCAGTCCAACGGTGCTAAGGATCTCATCCGCGCCAAGGATGTCAACGCAGAGGTCTACGAGTTCCTGTCGACAGCGTCAGCCAAGTACAACATTGGTTTCTGGCGTCCGGGCAGTGGCATTATTCATCAGATCATCCTGGAAAACTATGCGTTCCCAGGTGGTTTGATGATAGGCACCGACTCGCATACACCCAACGCTGGCGGTCTAGGCATGGTGGCCATCGGCGTGGGTGGTGCTGACGCGGTGGATGTCATGGCTGATATTCCATGGGAGCTCAAGTGCCCAAAGGTGATCGGTGTAAAACTCACCGGCGCACTGTCCGGCTGGACATCGCCAAAAGGTAACACGTTCTCGCGTGTGTGCGCATACTAAGCCGTTGGCGCATAGACGTGATTCTCAAGGTGGCCGGTATTTTGACGGTGAAGGGTGGCACTGGAGCCATTGTGGAATACTTCGGGCCAGGTCTGGACTCCATCTCATGCACTGGCATGGCCACCATCTGTAACATGGGTGCGGAAATCGGCGCCACCACCTCGCTGTTCCCATTCAATCACCGCATGGCTAAATATCTGCGCGCCACGAACCGTGCTCAAATTGCCTCGGCTTCCGAGCAGTTTGCTCACCATCTGCGCGCAGATGAGGGTGCTCACTACGACCACCAAATCGAGATAAACCTCAGCGAACTCGAACCACACATGAACGGACCTTTCACCCCGGATCTTGCCACCCCTCTGAGCAAGCTTAAGGAAACCACCAAGGAAAACGGATGGCCAAACGAGATCAAAGTCGCACTGATCGGCTCCTGCACCAACTCCAGCTACGAAGACATGTCGCGGGCAGCCAGTCTGGCGAAAGAGGCGCTTTCACACGGACTGAAGGTGAAATCGCAATTCTACGTGACACCCGGCTCTGAGCAGATCCGCGCCACCATTGCTCGTGATGGGCAGATTGACGCGTTTTCTGCGGCTGGCGGTGTTGTACTGGCGAATGCATGCGGGCCATGTATCGGTCAATGGGACCGCAAAGACGTGAAGAAGGGCGAGAAGAACACCATTGTCACCTCCTACAACCGCAACTTCACTGGACGTAACGACGCCAACCCAGCCACGCACTCGTTTGTCACCAGTCCGGAAATGGTGACTGCAATGGCGTTCGCTGGCGAACTCAGCTTCAACCCGATGACCGATGAGCTGCGAGGCGAGGACGGAGAGATGTTTAAGTTCAGCCCGCCACATGGTGATGAGCTGCCGCCGCGTGGATTCGATCCTGGTGCGGACACCTATCAAGCGCCACCCGCAGAACGTAGCCAAGTGTCCGTGAAAGTGGATCCCTCTAGCCAGCGCCTGCAGCTGTTGGAGCCATTCCAGGCATGGAATGGCCAAGATCCAAAGGATCTCGCGGTGCTTATCAAAGTGCGTGGCAAGTGCACCACCGACCATATTTCTGCAGCCGGTCCATGGCTGAAGTATCGTGGCCATTTGGACAACATCAGCAACAATATGTTGATCGGTGCCATCAACGACGAGAATGGTGAGGCCAACAATGTGCGCAACATCGAAACGAAGGCTTATGCGTCGGTGCCGGCGGTCGCGCGACAATACAAGGCGAACAATCTTGGCTGGGTGGTGGTCGGAGACGAGAACTACGGCGAGGGCTCGTCGCGAGAGCATGCTGCACTCGAGGTGCGACACCTTGGCGGTGTAGCGGTGGTGGTGAAGAGCTTCGCGCGCATTCACGAGACCAACTTGAAGAAGCAGGGCATGCTGCCGCTCACGTTTGCTCATCCGGCAGACTATGACAAAATCCAACCGACTGATCGCGTGACCATTGAGGGTGTCACATCGCTGCAGCCGGGTCGGCCACTCAACCTGCGTGTCACACACACGGACGGTTCTTCGGATGTCATTCCCGTCAACCACACGTTCAACGAGAACCAAATCGAATGGTTCAAGGCGGGTAGCGCGCTCAACCGAATGGCGTCGAAATAAACTTGTGAAATGAACACTGGCAGTGGTGGTGGTGGTGGTGGCAGCAGTTGCGTCAGCAGAACACGATCAGCGAGTGTTGACAATGTGGATGGGTGAACAGAGGGAGGGAGGGAGGGAAGGAGGAAGGGTAAGCAGCGGTGGATTAGAACTCCCGAGCGTGGCATTCTCGGGGCGTTTTAATTCTCTCTCCAAACAAGCTTCCTCCTCCTCCTCCTCCTTCTTTCGCTACTCGCTATCCTCGCGTCGATTCTCTTTGCTTACATCTGCTGCCGTATATTAATGAGCATTTAAGCACATTGCCATGCCTGAACAGCCCAAACGTCTACACGATGCGTTGCTGGGCGAGAGCGTGGCTGGTATTGTGTCAGCATTCACTTCTGCCACTCGACTGTCGCTACAGTGCACCAGTTTGGTGGCAGACACTGTGTTTGCCACTGCATACTACAGCACATCTACATCTCTTGATCTGGGCAGACGCACACTAGTAGCTGCTGTCGCAACCGCACGTGCGCTTCACCCTGCAGCTGCTTCAAGCAAAGAGGGTGCGGAGTTACTTGTGCGCAACCCCGACACTGTGAAACAGCCCTTTGACCCCAGCCTGCTCTCTCTCTCTGGCCTGGAGTATCGTGAGCATTATGTGCGACTGCTGGACTACTATTCCAATCTTGGCATCTACTACATACACTCAGCATTCTCGCTTGCCGAACTGTTCACGCTCTCCTCGCTACATCTCACCGGATCTGCAGTCAAAGCTACGTTGTGTGCAGCTGACGAGACCGTGCGTATTATCGACGGCCTGTTCGGTTCCACAGAAACATCTCGCGCATTGGCAGCACTAGTGGAGTTGATCCAGCGAGAGATGTGGGAGGACGAGCAGTTTCAGAGCGTAGCCAGCTGCGGAAGAGTGGCGGTGGTAGCGGGCATGGCGCGTGCTTTAACTGCATTTGCCTGTGTGCAGCGGATCACACGAGCACGCATCGAGAGCGAACGGCACAGCGGACTTGTGCACGTGTGTGCGTGCGAGTGGGTGGACGGACAACCTGTCAGCCAGTCAGACGCTGACTCAAACTCACGGCAAAATGCAGAGCGTGCTCGTGTGTTCGAGGCAGCATCCAAGGAGCAGGAGTTGCTGTGGGAGTTCACGTCGGCTCAGGAAATGGCAGAGGATGACGTGATAGAAAGCATGGGCAACAATGTTTCTGGCCAAATAGCTGTGGCATTCGAGGTGGACGAGCGTGAAGACTACAACGACCAGCAGGAGCAGCAGGAGCAGCAGGAGCGATCAGCACCACTGTATCCGAGCTCACCGACAAGTCTGGAAACGCCGAATCAGTGCTCACATCAACTGCCTCGCGCACGCAAACGAACAGACAACCGTGCTGACGTTGGTTTGGGCCTTCAGCAGACCAGTCATGCTGCCATCACAACCACGGAGGTGATCAGCACCACCACTGAGCAGAAGCAATTAGTGCGCACAACTTCGCGCACGCTCAGAGTAATGGAAACGGAACAGGGCGCAGACGGGAGAACTAGCATACGAACGCAAATACTGACACGGCGTGCGAGCGCTGTTTCCTTGGTATCGGTATTCTCGTCGGTTTCAATCTACCAGAACAACGGTGCTGCTATCTCCACGCCAATGACCAGCATGATGACCGCGCGGTTTCCCGACTTCACTCTGTCGCAAGCAATGCACCGATATATGCGCCATGCCTCTGCAGCCTATGGCCCTCAATTCCTGCACATCTTGGGAATATCCCAGACCTTATCACTTGCCAACGCGCACTTCCCCATGAGAAACAGTGCTGGGCAGCGCTCCAGCCATCCGAACCACTATGTATATGCGCAGCATACGGACATACCGGTGTCCGACGTGCTTTCCTCGAGCTACACACCAGTTTCATCGATATCCACATTGTTCAGTTTGCAGTGTAGAAAGCCGTTACACGCGCTTGTTCATTACGTGTCAATGGATCGTGTTGCGCGCACCGTCGTGGTGACACTGCGTGGCACACTGGGACTCAACGACGTGTTCACGGATCTGTGCATGGAGTATACGGAGCTGAGCGCGTGTGGGATGCATGAGTCGGTCCATAGCGGCATGCTTGAAAGTGCTCGACTGCTGGCACGCGAAAGCAGCGAAGTTGCACAGTGTGTGCGTCGCGCGCTCGAGCGAGAGCCCAGCTATGGCTTGGTGCTTACCGGGCATTCTCTAGGGGCCGGCGTGGCGGCACTGCTCGCGCTGCTCTGGGCCAAACCGCATGTCAATGACGCCGATCTTTGGCTGACCTCGGGTGAATCCGGTTTGCCTCTTGGACGGCGTATACACTGCTACGGGTTCGGTACACCCTGTGTGATGTCGTCGGCCTTAAGCCGCCGCTGCTGCACGCTAGTGACATCGGTAGTGCACGACTCCGATGTTGTGCCCACGCTCTCGCTCGGGGTGCTGCGTGATTTCAAGAATGTTGCCGTCACTCTTTGCGCCGAGCCAGAGGTGAGTAATCAGATCTTGGCGCGTGTGCTTGGCTGGTATTCACCTAGCACCTCGATTTTGGATGACGCTGACGACTGGTTTTGGAGCGTGATCAAGACGATGCGTGCTGACATGAGCTGTGAGAAGCTGGTTCCTGCCGGGACCGTCTATTTGATCAAAGAAACGCGTACCACGGCAGCAGAGCTCCAGCAAGGCCAAATGAAAGACAGAATGGAGATTCGTGTGGTCAGAGTGGAAACAGTAGAAGCGCATTTCCGCGAGCTTGTGTTTGCAAGCCGCATGTTTACCGATCACAGTCCGAAGTATTATGAAGCCGTTTTGCGTTCGTTGTCCGAGGGTATGGCATCCACAGCATAATCACCGCAAGCACCTTTATCTCCGTCTCTATGTATAATAAACAATGCCTTTTGTGATGTCCCGGTATGCATTCTAAATGCTGTATTCACTCGCGAGAGCCGCGTCAAAGGTGTGGGGACTGAGAGCGTAGTGGCGCAGCGCTTCAGCCTCGAGATGGTGCAAGCGCTTGCCCACCAGGATCAGCGAGTGTAGCGGTGCACCCAGGTCCGCGACACATAGCTCCTCCAGCGTGCCGGTGCAGATACGCTGGTCAGGCGCCCCCAGACGAGCAATGCCTACCGCCAACGTGCGTTTTGTGTATGCTATTGCCACGAAGTGTTTGTGAGTGACGTCTACAGCAGCGTACGAGCATACCCTTTTCTCGGCAGTTCTCCTCCACTTCCAGCAGCTGTTCTGCGGCCTGATTGACGGTCATGTACCGTGGCGGTTCGTAGATCAGTCTCCCTCTATAGCACCGCGTGTGAACGACGACAGTGGGTGGTGACGGTATGCATACCGAGCCATGTTCTCTTCGCTCTGTTCCTTCACCTTGATGTCTTCACGCGTGGTGTGTTAGTCAGACACATTCGTCACAGCAGCAGCAGCACTTACCAAGCAGACACAGTGTGTGCAGACCAATCTTTGAGTTCTCCAGTATGCGGTGGTAGAAGCTGTCGGGCCGCCAGGTGTCGGTGAAGAACACAATGGACACCGTTTGGCCAAAGTTGTAGAGCGAGAGGCCACACGCTCCCACAGCGTTGATTACCGATGCATTGTGCACCACCTCCACGGTAAGGTTGCGTTCACGCGCGCGCAGCATCAGGTCTGCGTGTGTGGTCGCGCTGCGTTCGCGAAACGTCAGCGATGGCGCGTGGTATGCGTTGGCGCACACACAAACATACCCGAACGGATCGCCTACCACCAGAAAGGCAACATCCTCTGTCTCTGCCTGTTCCAGCATCACGTCCACGTACTGCTCGACAAACTCGCGGTCGGCAAGGATAATGGGTTTCTCGTACAGTGCCTCCAGCTCGGGCAGCGTAGAGGCCATCAGCACAGACGTGTAGGCTTCCAGGTAGATGTGCTGGCATTTGCGAACAATGTTCAGACCGCGCACGGTGATATCGTCGTGGCCGGCTAGCCCAAGCCCTACGAGAAATAGGCCCATGCTGGCACAGTTGTTTCACTGTGACGGCAGGCTGTTTGGTCGACAACGTGGCACAGACGCGCTTCTTTCGTGTATGTGTGTGTGCCTTCCTTGGCAAAAGGCGAGTAACAAAGATGTGATGATGCTTAAGATTGTTGTTCAAGGATTGTGTTGCTGCGTTGTGTCTTTCTTTCTGTTGTGCATGGATGGGCCCATCCACGCTGACCACAGCGAAGCATGTGGTTCAATGGCTCTGTCTGGGCGCAGTGGCGCATCACAATGCTACCAGTGCACCCGCACCATTAGCAGTCGATGGTGTGTGCTGCTCTGTGCTGTGGTTGGGCAGTGCAGCTTGTATCTTTCCCGACTGTTCGGCACCGGATGTGTCTGCGCACCGCTGCGTTCACGCCTACGCTACGGCGGCTGTACGAGGGGGTGTGCGGTGGCGACCGTTCGGCGCTTGCACGGGCCATCACGCTTGGTGCGTGTGCCTACGCGTTGCTGGACAGCACTGACGACGGTTGTGAGGACTAGTGGAGTCGTCGCGGTGGGAACATCGCGAGCAGGCGGATGTGGTGCTGCAAGCGTTGCTTCAGCGGGAGCATACGGAAGCACACAAGCATGCATGTTTTCGTATTGGATTGTCGGGACCACCGGGGGTGGGGAAGTCCACGTTTATTGAAGCGTTTGGGATGACGCTTGTGCGTGAGGGCCATCGCGTGGCTGTGCTGGTCTGTCGTGCCAGCTGTGATGGCGGAGGGATGTGACATGCATGGCTGATTGGAGGGAGAAGGCGGTGGATCCGTCTTCTGAACGAACGGGCGGGTCTATTCTTGGGGACAAAACGCGTATGCCAGAATTGACGCGCCATGATGCGGCCTTTGTCCGGCCCTCTCCCAGCCGGGGATCACTAGGTGGCAGTGGTGGTGCTAATGTTGTGGGGTGCTAATGCTGTGGGTATACCAGGTGGAATTACACGAAACACAACGGAAGCCATTCTGCTGTGCGAAGCTGCTGGTTACGATATATGCTTGGTGGAGACGGTGGGTGTAGGACAGTCGGAGACAGTGGTGGCTGACGTGGTGGATATGTATGTGCCGCTATTCGTTGCAGTGCCGCTGCTCACCAGCGAGTGTAGGTTTGTGCTGCTTGTGCCACCAGCCGGGGGAGACGAGTTGCAGGGCATGAAGAAAGGGATCATGGAGCTGGCGGATTTGATCGTGGTCAACAAAGCGGATGGGGACCTGTTGCCAGCGGCCAAGCGTGCGCAGATGGAGTACACAAGCGCGTTTAAGTTTATCATGTCACGCTATCCGTCATGGCGGCAACGGGTGCTACCTGTGTCGTCGGTCGACGGCACAGGTGTGCAGGGTGTATGGACGGAAATGCAGCACTTCCAACACAAGCTGACGGTAAGCAGCAGGCCATTGATGTGCTGTTGATATATATATGTGCGTGTGTATGTCTACAGGCATCGGGGGAACTTAAGTTGGCACGTGCTCAGCAACGACAACGGTGGATGTGGCGAGAGATCAAGGATTCGCTGATGGAGCGGTGGGTGGTTGTGTGCACTGCATTGCGCATGACTGATATGAGAGGAGATAGCCTCCATCGAGACACGACAGTGAAGCAGTTGGCGTGTAGGCTGCAGCAGGAGGTTGGAGCAGGCCAGCTAACTGCTGGACACGCGGCAGACACGGTTGTCGCAGCCTTTCTCCGCTCCACACGGAGGCAGGGGGAATGAGGGGGCGGAGAAGCGTGTGTTTTAGCGGATGTGGGGATTGGCGATGGGCCACATGTCGTGGGCGGTGTGACAGCAGCCAAGCCACGCTTATTGGCACTGCGCTCTCACTTCCCTCCTCTACCTCCACCGCCGCCCCTCCACTCCACCCGCCTCCATTTCCATTACCTCCGCTTCTACCACACCTTCTACCACTAACACACCTTCTATTTCCACCATCCAAATGCAGTCTCCAACCATGTTCTCTCTTCTTGTGGCTGCGCTGAGCGTGATGTGGAGCAGGGACACTGGCGTGGCAGCCGCACCACAGTTCTTCTACAACAACAACAGCAGGGGCGGTGGATGGTCGTCGCCAGCGCAGATGTCTAACAGCTGGATGTTTATGCCTGCAATCCAGCAACAGCCGCAGCAGCAGCAGCAGCAGCAATCGCAACCGCAACCGTCTTCACCCATGGGACACACCGCTGTCACGGTGTCTCCGTCGGTGGACGTATCGGTGCCTGTGTCGGTGTCTGCGCCGGTGCAACGCGCACCCTTCTTTGGCAGTACATCGGATTGGGGACGTGACAGCAGGAGACCCTCGTGGGGGTCGCAGCTGACACTGAACGATGCATTCTTATAGTGCGTTCCTTTGTATGTGTGTGCACGGGCACTGCATGCAGGCCTGTGCACACAATGTGAACTGCTTTTACCATGTGGGCATGTTGTTTTGTGTTTTGTTTTGTGTTACATGATGCTGCACTGGTGAGGAGCATGCATACCAAGGCACAACAGTGATTGGGGAGATGCAGGCCAATGGGGCGTAGACGAAGGTGGCAATTAACAGAGACGGTATACGCTACCGCTGTACTCCCCACTCCCACCTCCCATCTCTCCACACCTTCCAACCATGCGTCGTGTAGTACAGCAGCAACAGGGCCGGTGTCTGGCGGTGGCGGTGGCGGTGATGGCGGTGCTGCCGATGGTGGCGGTGGCGCAGTATTGGGACTATTGGGGCGCGCCACGCTACTACCACCCAGCGTACTACGCCCCTCCGCCTGCAGCCTCGCCCTTCTACGGCTACCCATCGTATGCCAACGGTGGCGGAGGCATGTTCTATGGGAGCACCGATGCGACATCCACAGAGTTTGGGTTGGGTGGGATGGACACGCCGTCGCCATCCCCGTCGCCATCGCCACCATCGTCGCACACACCACCATCGTCGCACACACCACCACACAGGCCACACAGGCCACCACACAGACCACACGGACCACCGCCAGCACCAGCACCCACGCCAACACCAGCGCCTTCTCCATCCATGCCAACGCCTCCTCCAACCGCGTCAGTGCCCTCCCCCACCGCGCCCACGCCTTCCTTTGCCGCTCCCTCCGCAGCACTCCTCTTGGACCAATCCATCTCGATACTCTAATACAGACCGCTTAGTCAATAGAACGCCATAGTGTTTATTCTCCCGTGTTGCCACCCACACTCAACACATGCGATGCTAGCCACGACGAACACACGAACACACGAACACAGCCACGCGCCGTCGTGTGACGCCACCTCTCCTGCTCGCGCTCCTCCGTCATGGCCAGCGACCGCGACTCGGGAAACGCCGCAGACGAGGCCTCCGTCACCACCTTTGTATCCGCTCTGTTGTTTAATCTTGCTGTCGCCGCCATCTACTACCTGCTGTTTGTTCTCCTGCGCCCCAAAAACCGCAATGTCTATGCTCCCCGCACCTACCTTCCCCTCCCCCGCCACCAATCCCCGCCCCTCTCCTCCTCCCTCTTCGCCTGGATCCTGCCCGTCATCCGCACCTCCGACGACACCATCGTGCGCCGTGTCGGCCTTGACGCCTACGTCTTCCTTCGCTACCTGCGTATAGGCGCCATCCTCTTCTCGCTGTTCACCCTCATCGGCCTGCCCATCCTGCTGCCCCTCAACAGCGTCAACCAGGGCACCTCCGCCGGTCTCAACCGCTTCAACATCGGCAATGTCACCGACACAAACAGGCTGTGGGCCCACCTCATCCTCAGCTGTGCCTTTGTCCTCGCCATCATCTTCACCATGCGCCGTGAGCTCATCCGCTACCTGGATCTGCGCCATCGCTACCTGCTGTCCAAGGGGTACCGTGTGGGTGAGAAGGCACGTTCCATCCTGGTCAAAGAAGTCCCCGGCTGCTATGCCCACCCCGATCGTCTCCAAGAACTGTTCCAGCCCTTTGGCAAGATCACCCGTATCACCCCCGTCACCTATCGACGTACCGCCAAGGTCCGTGCCATCTGGGAAGAGCGTGATCGCGTGGCAAACGACCTGGAGAAAGCTGCCTGTGCTTGGATTCGTACGGGCCACCGCACCACTGTTGTGCCTTCCCCCCTGCGCTTCGATGTAAAGCGCAAGGGTGCCAAGAGCAACAAGTCTGCCACCCCCAACTCCACAGAGAGCTCACTCAGCGATGCAGACATGCACACAGAACCCATGACTGATGTGCGCGTCGACCCTGCTGCCGACCCTGCCGCGCACCCCAGCCTGGCCGCTCGTTCTCACACGCTTGTCTCGAGCGCTGGCGGCGCACTCCTGCACAGGCCTGCGCCTGTCGACGCCATCCCCTACTACCGTGATCGTCTGGTCCAGGTCGACACCCTGCTGACCCGCTTTCGTGAACGCGCTTTGGCACGCGAGCAAAATATCGCTTGTGGCAAACTGCGCTCCGGAAACGGTGCCGCGTTCATCACCTACGAGAATCAGCAGGATGCCCACATCGCCGGTCAGGCTGTGGTTGGCTGTGGCGCCTGGCGCCTCACCGACCGCTGGCCCGAACCCGATGTCAACGACGTCATCTGGCCCAATCTCAACGTCGCTGGCTACGACCGGAGTTGGCGGCAAGTACTGAGCTGGGCCATCTGCATTGCTCTGGTCATCGTGTGGAGTATCATCAGTACGTGCACACCCGTTCCCGCCACGCCACTGACACCGTGCCGTGTGCACACCCTTGTAACCAGTCACCTTTGTGTCCAGCATTGCCACGCTGACCACGCTGACCACGCTCCTTCCTTTCCTGGCCCCCGTTGAGAACTTCCCCGAAGCCGTGGTGGGAATCATCCAGGGTGTGTTGCCAGCAATTGCGCTGGCCATCCTCATGATTCTGCTGCCGATCATTCTGACCAGTATGTTGGTTTTGTGCCCTTGCCTAGCGTTGTGCTCACACCTCCGCTCCCACCTCCACCCCACCTCCAGTGCTGTCCACGTTCGAGGGCATCCCTCTGCGCACCTCCGTCGCTCTCTCGGTCATGCACAAGTACTACTTCTTCCTGGTGGTCAATGTGCTGCTGGTGGTGACCTTTGCCACCGGCATTTTCTCTGCGCTGAATCAGCTGAAGAGCGACCCCACATCGGCGGTCTCGATCCTGGCCCAGAGCATGCCGAAGTCGAGTGTTTTCTTCATGACCTACGTGCTGCTGCATGCTCTGATCTCGCCAGCATTGACGCTGATGATGCCGTTTGTCAATATAAAGAAATGGGTCTTCCGCCGCTACCTGTGGTTCAGCAAAACTCCCCGTGGTCTGTTGAACGTAAAGCAGATGCCTGAAATGCACTGGTCTATGGTGTTTCCGCAAAACACCCTTATCTTCGCCATCGGTAGGCTCTCTTTCCTGGTGGCCATGTCTTTTGTTCATACCTTTTGCTCATCCCACTGCCATTCATCGCTTTCCTAGGCATCACTTACTCCACCATTGCTCCGTTCATTCTCCCGCTGGTGGCTGTCTACTTCTGGATCAACTTGTTCGACTTCAAGTATCTTTTGCTCTACGTGTTCAACCAGCCGAAATCGTCGTCGCTCGGTGGCCGTGCGTTTCCGCGTGCTATTTTCCACACCTTCGTGGCGGTCTACATCTTCGAGCTGACGATGATCGGGATTTTCTCTCTGCAAAAAGCGATTGCTCAAGCGGTCATCATGTTTGTGCTGCTGCTGTTCACTGTTGCCGCCAATCGATACCTGGATGCCGGCTTTGAAGATGTGTTGCGCTGGCTGCCTCTTGAGTCGCGCCTGCTGATGGAGCAGCGTGAGCGGAAAGAGCTGCTTGGAACCGACCAGGACGATCAGATGCTTGCCCCCGGTACCGGCGACACAGCTGCTACCGAAGGATCCGCCTCCGATCCAAACACACAGTCGCCTGCCATCGTGCGCGTGGCAAAACGATCGCCGTTAGAGCATGAGTCATCAGAGCCCATCCTAGAATTGGCGTCGGGTGCGTCGTCTGTCATCCTAGACCCTGCTACTTATTACATGCACCCGAGTATGCGCGATCCAATGCCGGTGATCTGGCTGCCACAGGACGCCGAAGGACATGCCGCCGAGCTAGTGCGCGATTTCCGCGAGCACGGTATCGCTGCCACCACGATGGGCGCCGCATGGAGCAACAAAAAAATTGCGATTGATCCGTCGTGTGAGCCAGAGTTCACGTCGTACCTAGAGAAGGAGGAACAGTATGGAGACCAAAGTGCGAGATTGCAGAGCCATGGATATTTCGAACGCAAAGCTGTGCTGGTGATGTCGGCCGGGAAACAAGCGCTCGCGCACGGAAAGACGGGTCGTGCTGCTGGTCCCACTGTTGTGATTGACCATGCCACCGAGGAGGGATCTCAAGGTGTATCGGTAGCATCAATGGCACCGGTGGCACCGGTGGCACCGGCGGCACATGTAGCACCGACAGTACCGGAAGGGTATGCTCAGCCATCTGTTGCTTCGGAAGTGAAGCAGTAGAGACGACCAGCCCATTGCTGCAAAGGGTGAGCGGGTGGATGGATAGATGATAATTGTGCATGCGGCCATGTAGGTAGACAAGGGATGTAATGAATAAGTTGGTAGCTATTGCGAACGATCCCATTTCTATCCCAATGGTCATCGAGAAGGGAGGGGATATGGCCACGGCGGTGGTGAAGGAGCAGCAGCGTATTCGCATCCCAACACGTGCTAGCTAGTGCGTGTGGCATACACAACAATAGTTCGTTCTATGCGCTGTCAACATCTGTACCCAGTGGCTGTGCGTGGATACCGTGCAGCATGGGAGAAACACTTAGTGCAACTGGCGGTCATCTCACGAAAGACTGAGCAGTGGGAGAGAAACGAGGCCAGCGCATTCATTTGCCTCAAGTCCACGCCTCATTACTATCATCCACTTACCTGCGAAAGAAGAGGGTAGCAATGCAGTATTACGCCACTCAATCATCCATGCCTCCTCATTCTGTACAGCAACAGCGACGACTTCGTCTCTGTCTCAAACCGTCTTTCCATTGACTCCCTCCCTCCCTCTCCGCTCCCTTGCATGGGCGCAGACCGTCTCCATCTGTTGGTAATGGTGCTACAGCCCCGTTTGCCAGAAGACAGCAGTGAGTGAGCACCTGGAAATAAGCACACGACTACAAGCACCGCATAGAAGAGGTTTGACACAAAGAGCTCCGCTCTCTTTATTCACACAGCTTCCTACAGTTGCACTAGGCAAACCGTAATCATTCGCTTCATCCAGGCCCTTACAGCCGCTACTTTAATAGCTTCCCTGTGGAGGGCTATTGTAGCTAGAGGCTCCTTCGGAGGGAAGGGATGAGCTATAGCCACCGCTCTCATCGTGTCCTTGATACTCCCGGCCTCGATGCGAATATCCATGATTGTTGCCGCGTCTGGGTGGGTCTCGGCTACATCCCTGTTTTTTGGGTCCGCAGCCTCCTGGTGCTGCGTGCAATACAGTCGCCGACACCAACACCACCAGCAGCAATGACAAAGGCTTGCTCAAGAACATGATAATTCACAAGAAAAGAATGCGATCGCGTGTTGTGCAAGGAAAGCTGTTACTTCGATACCGCAAGCAGGAGAAGTGTCGGGTAGGAGGATGGCGGAAAGTGGCTGCGTTTTATAGCGCTGGCGGCTGCTAGTTTTTGGGAAATTCACACGACAACTGGCAGGCTTGGCAGCCGCATTCAGCACATATCCAAATCACGACAAACAGCGCTGCCTCACTCAGCATCAGCGCGCAGAGCCGCCTTAAGCCGATGCCCGGCAAGTGGGTAGTCCGCCTGGGCAGTTATGCAGCAAACGCATACAGGCTGACCATAGAGTGGCGGTCCCGAGGTTGCTGATGCGAAGAGACGCTATTGTGCAATATGCGTGACACGGCTTCGATCTACCCGCCGCACTACCTTCCACTAGCACCGTGTTGCCTGTCTGTGACAGAGTAAAAGCGATTTCATTTGCAACATGCAGAAGAGTACACACTAGCCATCGTGAGATCCCTTTTCACTCCGCCACACTGTTCCAGCATCTCTTAAATCATCCACGTCAAAACAGCACACACATGTGTGAAAGGACACAACCAAGGTCTTTAGTACTGCGTTTCCAATACAACCGTCCGTCTGTACACACCGCCACGTGCTACGCGCTAGCTAGCGCTCAAGAAAAAAGGAAGCGCCTCGCGTTTTCGGCACCACAACTGTGCTTTCCAGTTTGCGCACTCGCACTGTCGCATTCGGCACAGTGCAGCTGATGTATGCGACGCGCACAGCTGGCAGCGTAAGCGTGCCCGTTCGTAGTGGCACCAGCGTGACATTGAATTCGCATCGGTCTTCGGGCTACCCCGTGCCACGCCACGCCATGCAAGGTGAGCATCGTTTTCCGACTTGAACACGAACACGCCTCAATGCGCAAGGCACTTCGCCACCTACCACGATCGACAGCTTCATCTTCTTTTTCCCACTAATCAGCCAGTTTTCACGATCATCCTCAATCTCCACAAACAGCACAGATTTTATCACATCTGCCGACAGCATGCCAGACGCCTGCTGCCACAGGCATAGCTTATAATGAGCGTGGTGCTCCACCTGCACGTCCCGCAGCGCGTTCACTGGTTTCAGATGCACCATGGTTGTCAGCTAAGCGCATTGTATGAGTAAAGCTGTTGTCGACATGACGAGCAAAGGAGCACCTCTGAGTCAGGCAACGGAAACTGCGCAAACATCGACTTCACCCACACGTCCTTGCCATACTCCAGGTTCTTGATCAGCACGCTTCCATGCTTCTGTTCTCAGTTAATGTCCAGCCCTGATAAGCGCACAACGCTAAAGCAGCCAACCAAACGAAAATACATTGTAGAATGCTTCCAGCGCAGATAGGATCTCGCGCTGCGTCTGTTCTGGCTCGTTGGCCACGGCCGCAGCAAAGGTCGCTATAGGTATCACACTTGCAAGTTCCAAGCGTCCGGACAATGCCACAGCACTGAAATCCACCGTCTGGAGCAGACGCACGTTCAGGAACTCTGTGACAAACCCTGCGTGCGCGGATGCCCCTCGCTCGGCCATCCACGCGTGCAGCTGTCGCGATATCGCACTTGTGATCTCTGCAATAGCGCTGTTATTCCGGTATTCAGAAATAGGCCAGGAGCGGGTGTTTACCGTCGGACAGAAGCACGTAGTCAACGGACACGCTCATCACCTGCTCCTCCTGCCTGACAGCGTCTCTCACACGCTCCAATTTGTACAAAACACCATACTTTTCCATCGGAAACACCAACTAGTTGTAGCAGGTTGAGTGTGCAGGCCAAGACAGGATGTTGGGTACCGCGTTCAGCGTGTTGTCCTGGCCGCGCTCTTTCACGCACCATCCGTCTCCAGGACCGACATCGACACGATGGGACACCAGACGCACCGGCTGATCCTCGGACACGTTCACCAGGCCACCACGCACCAGCACCATATCGGCGTCAACCCATTTTGTCGTGTGTTGCACTGCGACTGCGCAGGTAAAGTCCAACGAGCGAATCTCGGAAATGTAGCGCTTGGCCTGCTCTGCCGTCGTGTACTCCATCACAACCTTCACCTGAATGACAGAAGGATGAGAGTGGAAGCTTAGGGATCGCTTCCGCGTACCTTTGCAGACAAAAGATCCGAGGTGGTCGTGATGGGAATGCGCACATCCAGGAACTCGGTGCTTTCATCACACGCAGGGATTTCCAAGAGCACACCCTCTTCCACGTACTCCGCCTTCTGCGCCAACCACTCTCCCGATCCGTTGACAGAGTATGTGACCGAGTCGTTTCGAAGCATGGTAATCAGATGCCGGTCTTCCATCAACATCACGCGCACTGTTGCGTTCTCAGACACTGTGGTTCCCCGGGTGACGATCCGCACCACCAGGGCAATGGTGTTGACGCCACGCATGATCGCAGTGTGTATCGTAAGGAGCGTGTGCCTCGAGGAGATGCGCAGCACCGCTGGTCTTCCCAGCCCACCGAGGTCGTCGTCCGACTCTGTGGTCGCGCTTAGTCGGCCACACTTCAGCACAAGCCTGTCCACCACGTAGTTCCCCGACACAACACTCTATAGCCACCCACGCATAGTGAGTCGCGCACAGAGTTGGCATGCACGGGCGTACATCGGAGGTGAAGAGAACGTCGTTGATAACGCGAGGCTGCAGTATGATGGGCTGTGGGAGGTGGAATGTCAGTTGCTGCATGTCGCCCGCAATCAAGGTGACAGAGCCGGCGTCCAGCGGGAATGGCTCGGAAATACATGTCTTCAACCGGATGTTCATTCCCAACGGACCCTCCTCGTAATAGGTGATCCCTTTGACCTTGAACAGCGTCATTCCAATGTCCACGCCGGCTGTGGCATCCAGGTTCTCTCGCACACACGAGAGAAAGCTGTCCATGTCGTCCCACGGCTCGCCGCTTTCCAGGCTCTTCACGGTGACATGCACGTACTCTTCCCACTGCTTGAGATTGTAAAGCCCACGCGCAAGATCTCGCTTGACTATGGATGCGATGTGCGTCCACCCGGCGTCTGCATAGCGCTTTCCCAGCTTGCGCAGCAAGGGAACAGCGTCGTCATACCGACCACGATACATGTGGAGCGACGCGATGTCGGCGTCGAGTGCCCAGCGTTGCTTGTCGCGCGAAAGATCGATGAGTGGCTGTGTGAGAGAATCGGCGAGGGCGAAGTATAGCTTGTCAAAGGCGTCTGGAGAGGACATTGCTTTGATGAGCGTTGGGTTTGCTATGGTGACGGATGGGGTGGCGTCGTCTTCGCTTTTTGGACTGGCTGAGGGAAGGAAATGGATGTCCACACCCAGTTTGTCCAGCTAGCGAGGAGTGAGGCGTGGCTGAAGGGGAAGGCACCACACCTGCTTTTTGGCAAGGATAAGCATGTCAGCAAGCATACTGATCCAGACACCGTTCTTCTCGTTGCTGGGGATGGCCTTTAGCTTGTCGATGATGGCGGAGGCGGCGGTGAAGATCCAGGAGATGTCGAATCCTTTGATCAGCCCTTCCTGATTGCGACGGATGAATCTGGCGACGTCGTTGATGAACTGGACGCCTTTATCGCACACGTCGATGTGCTTGCGCTCCATGCGATCGAGGATGTGGCAGATGCGGGAGAACAGGTAGATGTTCATGTCCCAGATGGAGATGCGGTTCTCGAGGATAAGTTTGCGATACTCTTTCACGCCGTCAGCCTCGTAGGGGTTGAGAGCAGCGTCGGCAGGATCGGTGCCGCCGACCGTTCTGAACCAGTGCAGGTGAGTGCCGGTGACCTGCATGTGACGAAAGGTGGTGTCGAGCGCGGTGTAGTGGGAGTGAGCGAGATCAAGCAGCCCCATGGCCTCGTAGACCATAGCCAACGACTCCTTGACCAGGAAGTAGGTGCAATAGTTCCAGCCTGGGACACTTTGCTGCTGTTCCAGCAGGTTCATGTGGTGCTGGTATTCCACGACCATGGACTCGAACGACACCATGATAGCATCCTTGATGGCTTCAACAAGCACGTGGATGGCTTCGGTGTCGACCACCTCACCCACTAGGACTTGAAGACATCGCTCACGCTTGGTGGTGTTGAACTCAGCACGCACCTTGTCAAACACAGTCATCCGGAGATTCACGAAGCCGCCTTTGACGATGACGTCTTTCTTGCGCGTAACGTGCAGGATGAGATACTCGCCGCCACGACCGGTGATCTGGTCGTTCCACAGTTTCAAGGCAGCCCACCCGTCCTCCTTGTAAGCGTCGACATTGTCACAGGCAAGGATGTAGAGACTAAGGAAAGGGGGAAGGACAAGCGAGACGGGGGCGGAAGGGGTATCGGCGGGATTGAAAGGGGCAAAGGCCAGAGTGAGCGGAGGCAGGGTGTATGCGGCGGAGTGGAGAGAATGCAGCGGCAGATGAGGCAGAAGCAGCGCATACAGCTCCGGCCACAGCCCGCCCTGATCGCAGTCTGTGTGGCGGTGAGTGGCGGTGCGTGGCGGAGTGGCGCATACAAGTGACGAGCGGGCGATGCATGAGAGAAAGGCCGCTGACCGTGCCACCGCCATCTATTGCCGACTGTTGACTGCCGCTGTTGGCGGTGTGTATGGATGGTTAAAACGAACTATTTGGATCGTGTGGAAGTGGAGAACAGGAAGCAGCACCACCATCGACTCTATTGTGGATCCCTTCTTCAGTCCTTCTTCAGTCCCTTCCACAATGCATCTTGTAAGTATTGTAACAGCAACACATCTGCTTCCGTCCTGCTTGCCCTGCTTCAACACCGCGCAACACCACGCGTCGCATGGCTTCCGACTACGTGTTCGTCTATTTCACCCACCAAAATGCAAAATACGAGCTGCGTGTGCCTGCCGCCACCCTTCCCTCTCTGCGCATCCGCGAACTCACCGCCTACATCGCCTCCCTTACCGACTGCGCGCCTGCTTCCGTGCGGCTCATCCATCGTGGCCGTACCGCCATCGCTCCATCCCCATCCCCCCTCACCTCCCTGTAGGCGTGCTGTCAGAACCACACGCGACGCTGGCTGAACTGCGTCTTGGGCCTGGCACGCGGTTCCTTGTTCTAGGCTCACCGCGAGACCATGCCGCCAAACACATTCCTCCCACCCCCGCTCAAGAGGTTGCCGCTATCCAAGCACACATCCACTCCTCCCTTCTCCCCCTCATCCACGCCTACTTCACACACCCACACACCACCAAAACCGTTGTGCGGGAACACGCCAAGTGCAGCGAGCTACTGCTGCAGCAGCTGCTAAAGTTGGACGCGGTGATGTGTGGCGACGATGGGGATGCACGTGCTGCTCGGAAAAGCGTGATTGCCGAGCTGCAGCAGCTGCTGGTGCAGATCGACAGCACAAGAGACGGTGTATTGAAAGCCGGTGTGGACAGCGTGTAGATCCTCCTCGCCTGTGGCGAAGGTGTGCCGCACAACGCATGGCTGTATGCGCTCTGGCATGCAATACAGCACCCGATCCACTTCCCCTTCCCATCCGTGTCCACGCACGTGTCTGTCGCCCCTCTTCGCCTGAGAAAGATGCTGGATCGTGCACTGCGTATGTGCACGTGCCTTGTGCCAGCACATGTCTGACATGTGTCCATCCGACCACTCACACACGCACACAGACACGCACTGTGGCCATCATTGTCACATTCAGCAACGGCTATGCACCTCACACACAGCCGCATTCTCCCCCGTTGCCTATTAAAACAGCTGGCTTGTAACGATGAAGGCGCACACGGGGCGGCACACACGCACAGGATGACACCCGCGCTAGCATCACCACCATCGCCACCATGTACGGCGCTTCTTTTGTACAAGCACGCGCTGCCAGCTCAGCTCATGGGTCATGTCGCGACCGTGCTCACTTTTGCTTTTACAATGATCTACACACACCACGCGACACCCCACCCCCGCCACCACTCGCTCCTTGTCCGGTCCTGCTCCAAAGACGTACATGACCGCGGGTTTCACACCCGTCTCACGAATCGTGGTGAGAATGTTGTCCAGACCGTTAGCGACAACAATCGGGAGAAGCGGGCCATGGATCTCGCGGTGCAGCATTGCTTCATCCTGCATCTTTGCCTGGTCAATCACGACAATCGTGGGGTCGATGTAAAGCGCATGGACATCGCCGTTGCCTCCAGTCACAATTTTCCCTGTCGTGGTGGCGATGAGCCCAGCAAGCGTCACGAACTGGCGAATGGTAGGAACTGGCGTGGCGATGTGGGCGGCGGCGAGCACACGCACTAGGTGTCGGACCAAGGGGGCGGCCGTTGCTGTATCACAGACCACATAATCTACACCCGTACACGCCTAGAGACGGGCGCGGTGTGACGCAAAGCGCAGGCGTGTAGCCGCCTACCTGTTGGGTATTAATGAACTTTGAGTCAATAATATTTTGGGCAATTCTGTCCCACTCCCGCTCGGATCGGGGCTTGTGAGGAGGTGTCGGCAGCACGACAGCGGGACACTTGCTGCCAACGCGTGTGGTGACGGTGCCGCCACCGCCACGCTCCACCACAGAGAGCCGGATGACAGTGCCCACACCGTCGCAGCCGGTAAACCATACGTGGTCCCAAGGAAGCTCGAGTAATAGTGTAGTCTCGGCCACACCGCCCTGCACCACAGCCACCACCATCCCGCTCATATATCGCGGAAGGAGGGATGCCAGCAGGGCGGAGGTGTGGGAAGCGACCTCGGACGGTTTTAGTACAACAGTGTTTCCGGCGACAAGGGCATGGATGAAGGGAAGAAGTAGTGAGGAAAGGGGAGTGGTGGCGTTGCCGACAATCAAGACAAGGCCTTTTGGAATGCGACCGCGTGTCCAGCGGTCCAAGTTCTGAAGCGCACTACGGCAAGCAGTGATCATGGGATTATAGTGTTGAAGAAGAAAGGCGTGGTGGGAAATGCCAAGATCATGGTGCATGGCGTAGTAGAACAAATCGCGATGAGAAGTGAGCAAAGCGAGCAAGGCACGAAGATGGTGGCGACGAAGCGGTATAGCAGGAACAGAAGTAGCACGAAGATGAAGATGAAGATGAGGAATGTCGGCGAGCGGTGTGGGGACATACACGCTTGCAGAAGCGGTCGGCAACAACATCGCACGCCCAGGAATGGGAGGGGCAGGCGTGGGTGGGAAGAAGGCGATGGTGGTGAGGTGGTGGGTGTGGATGGGCGTGCGTTCACACACACACTGCACAAGGAAGACATCCATTCCTCGTTCTTTACTACGCGCGGGTGTGATGAAGCAGCAGGTAAAGGGAGGATGCATTGCGAACTGTTTGGTGGTGGTGATGGTGGTGGCGGTGGTGTGGCGATGGTACGCTTCCTCACGGCGCAGATTGGCAGCTGTCAGAGCACAAACCGACAACACATGTCCAGTGTGAAAGGCGCAACCAAGGTATGCGCGTTTCATTTTCATGCAAGACACGCGATGCAAGCTCAACCACGTTGTCGCCTCGTCCGTGGAATGACAAGGAGGCCATCGAAGCTTTTGTAAGTTTCGAATCGCTTCGCATTTAGCTAACGCGGCAAGAGGATCGAACATACCTCGCGAAACACATTGATGATGCGATTGTGCACAAAGTAGAAGTCGGCGAGTGTTCCGTGTGATTTACTGAGCCACGCAGACATGTCGGGCGACAGCGGAATGAGGAGCACTACATTGTTCCATGTAGGACCGAACAGGATCACGCCCCGAGCATCCTTAAGGAAGGTGCATACTTTGGACGCGCCTAAACGCGTTATCTCGCTGCATAGAACGATGCTGTGCCTACCTGGGACATGATTGTAGCGCTCTACGTAGATGCCGCGCTGTTGAAACATCCTTTTGAGGACGTGCACCGGCTTTTCCTTCTAGTCACAGTCTCAGCAACGCTGTCGGAACAGAAGGTGGGTTACCACGTGGGTGATCGGCAACGCTGCAATCTGTTGCGCAGTCTGCTTATCATCACCAAACTAAACAAGGATAAGCAAGCGCTCGCGTATGCACTGGCGCAGGCAAATGCGCTACCATCAACCACACGCTGTTCTACCGTCGGCGTGTCAGTATTGCACAATGGCATCGCTCCGCATATCTTACCTCGAAATCTTCTCTTTCCGGTGCAAGGGGAATCGTCTCACGAAGTCTGCTTGTGGTGGCCCAGAGCAGGATGTGTTTGATTTTGGGCTCAAATGAAAACACCCGAAATTCTTCGTGGAATTTCATTGCATTCACAATCATAGCCATGCTACGCTCAGTACGTTTTTGTCCCACGCAGATGTCCTTCGCTGCAAGATCGTTGGTGAGTGCGGGAAGCTGGTCCAGAGCCGCTTGGTAGTCTTCGGTGTACTGCGCAACTTCCATCAACAGTGCGTCCAGCACAGCAATGTATTTGCTCAGCACAGACGGATCTGTGATAGAAGCTCGCTTGGCAACCACTTTTGCAAATGCATAACAGACTTGGGAGAAATGAGTGGGGCTCGTGATCTTGATGTGGATGGTGTGCTTCACAGGTAGTTGGTGTGGATGCCTAGCAACTGTAGGAGAAGGCGTGTTGCTCGTGCTAGTTGAAAGGGGTGCCAGTGCCAGTACTGACGATGATGACAATGACGATGATGGTGGCGATGGTGATGATGATGAATGAGGTGCTTCGTGCAGTTGCAGCACGTTGTTGCGGTCGTTCAATGTTTCTAGTTTAAGCAGACGCGTTTGTGTAACAGAGTCCAGGCCGTCCAAAAGTATATGGGAAGACGGTTGCTCTGCGGCAGCTCTCACAATCGCCACGCTGAACAATGCAACTTTGAGTGAGCTTAAATAGCGGTGCAGCTGGAAAGGGAGAGTTACAACGGCAACACAGTGTGCACCACTTACATCGTCGTCATCGCCAATGCATATGGATGCCACGTCATGCTGACCAACCTCCCACCAAAACCGATCGTTTCCTGTCGAAAGGGTATGGTCTTTCGCGGGTCCACGCATAATGACGATCAAGTTCGATGCTTCTTTGTATATCAGACCAAGTGTTGCTTCTGGCAGACGGGTTTTTACTAAACAGGGAGGGAGGGGGAGGGGAGGTAAGATGGGGCAAGAAGACGGTGATGCGGCATTACATGTGGCACTGGATGCCGAAACAATTTCCAGTCCATGCTTTTGCAGTTGGGTATAGTACAGCAAGCGAAGTAGTACGGGAAGAGTGACACTTAGGCCTGTCTTTTTGATTTCTATGCTGGCCACGCGGAGAAGCAAGGCTGACGTGCACTTTTCCCCTAACTGCGGGGTGTGAGCGGTAGATGTGTTTGCAGGGAGGTGGGTACGAGTAGGAGGAGGGGGTACTATAGTGGGGTGGGGTGAGCAGGAGCAGCGAGGAGGACAACAGCTTACCCCCAATCTATCTGTGCACAAGGAGCTGCGATAGAGGAACGGGGATTGGATCGAAGCCATCATCGACAGCAGCAGTTCATTGATGGCGTCCAGGTGCTGCTTGTAGTCAACGGGCGGAGGATGGTTGATGAGCGTGAAGTGTAGTTGTAGGCTAGCTATTTGCGGCAGAAGGTGGGTTTTGAGGGGGGTGTTTGCTATTGCCTTCAGCTGCGCCAGTGCAGCGCCGACAGCGTCAATCATCTCTTGCGGTAGCTGTAGGTGTGGTTTCCGGATAAGAAAGTCGATGGCGTCGTTGACGCGGTTGAAGAGGGCCTCCTGTGCCTCGTGCGACTCCTTGTACACCTTGTCTACATGGTGCAACTTAACAACGATGCTGGGACTCTTTTTTGGACGTGTAAGACAGCGTGTTTAGCGGTGGATGTGGTGTTACCGACGTGCGGTCTATGGACCAGGCGAATTGGGTGGGATGTGTGGGGAAGCTGTCTGGCAATGCAAAGAGGGGATGCTTCATGGCAAGAACAGGAGTGAATGCAGGCAATAGCAGCGGCACCAGCAGCGGCAACACAGCCACAGCCATATGCAGAGAATGCACAGCATGCAAGCACCAAACCAGCATTGCGCGTAGATGCTATCACGAAAAAGCGGTGGAGTGTTTTTTAGTAAGCAGCAGTGCAGTGTTGATTGGCGAAAGCAGCTTTTGGCTGGCGCACACAACTCACTCGCCTCGTTAGCGGCGCAGTGAGGAGAGAGGAAGGAAAGGGGAAGAGAATAGAAGTGGAGAGGTAGAGAAGTGCAAATCGGATCTCAAGGATGTTTGAACAATGTGTGTGGTTGTGGTGCAGTCGGAATGGCGCAACAAGGAACGGATCCTGTGTCCAACAGCGCCACACACCCCAAGATCAGCAGCGACACACATCGAGAGATGGATATGTGTTCTGTCTCTTTTCCCTGCAATACATGTGTGCATTACGCTTGTGTGTTCTCTCCTCCCTTCTCCTCTCTCGCACACACCATGCTGGATCAACGAAACAGCCTGTCCGCCTACAAAACGGCTTGACCACCTGTTCAACACAGCATTTGGCCCATCACACACACTGCTCTATTCAGAAAAAGGAAGGCGGTGCGGTAGCAGAACGCACGCACGCACGCACGCACGCACGCACGCACGCCCTGCACTACATCGCTCCTCCAT
>QZWT01000167.1:0-25798 GCA_004114315.1 Cochlonema odontosperma | reverse complement strand
GTAGACTGGTCTGCAACGCATGGTAGCATCCAGCCGCATGCACGGCTGACACGCACTGTAGTTCCCCGACAAAGCGGACATGGTGACCAGCATTGTGAATCTGGGCAATGGAGGTTTTACTGTATGGACACCCTGCTGCATCCAGTGGTGACTGACATGCGTGTGTAGGATACAACCGGTGTAACCAGATTGCTGTCCGATAACCATATCGAGTACAAGAAGGTGAGCTCGCTCGAAGGTAGTGTGTGTCGGATGGGATGGGATGCTGGGGCTGAGCTGGGCGTGGCAGGCGAGAATGCAGCGCTGCTTGAGAATGCACGGGGTGTGATTGCTATGGGATACAAGTATTCTTGGACTATGCGCGTGTTCACCCGCGCGCCATCGATACCGTCACCTGTCGAGGGAGGCACCGCCATCGAGAATGTGTGGTACACCTTGTTTATCAACATTCCACAAGCAGTGGATGTGGTAAGCACGCGCTCTGACGCCACCGCTTCATACAACGCTTATCGCCTGTAGCCCAGGACTTGGTTTCAGAGTACGAGCAAGTTCATTCTGATCTTGAATGACACATAGGATGCCACTCCTGCGCGGGCAGGTGAGCATGCTGGGGCGTAGTAGCAGTGGCAGCGTTGCTGTGTGCATGGTGCAGGACACCGCAGCAGTGCGTTGTTGCAGTTGTAGTTAGTGTTCATAGTTTGTTGTTGTTGTTGTTGACAGTTTACAGTGAGCAAAGCCGATGGTGTTGCTTCCTGTCTCGTTTACCGCAACAGACAATAGCGCGTTGCAGCACTAGAGAGCAGCGTGGTTGGCGCTAGTAGTGGTGGCTGCAGAATGCCACTTCATTACCCATGCGTAGGGTGCCATTGCAGCGGGTGTCACCCTGTGAAGGGAGGAGGCAAGGGCTGCATTGCCGCACTTCACACAACAGACACCGCTACCACCCTTTGGCGCTGTTCTGTATCTCCTGGCGAAGGTGGCGAACAGCGGTTACTGCACATGCACACGTTGCACCACATCGCACCACTGCCAGCCAACACCAGAAGGTTCACCTGCATCAGCAACAGCAGGGCAACAGTGGGTGCACCCGGTTCTCCGTTCCAGCAGCCACCGCAGACCACAGACCACACGTGTGTACCAGTGGGTGCATACAGTATCATGCCAGGGTGCAGCATAAAGTGCACAGCGGGGGAGACGAGGGATATCCCCTGTGTGAGAACAGCGATGGGCACCACGACAGCAGGAACAGGCAGTAGACGGTGGAAGGGTGTTTGTCGTTGTTGCTGCTGATGAGTGCAACAGAGGGGCGATCCAACAGCCCAGGAATGGAACAGACAACCGGCGGTGTTCGAGTGGGGAACAGTGGCGTGTGGGAATGGGCGGTAGCGGAGCGCGAATGTGTTTTGTTTTGTTCTCGTCTCTTTCTGCTGTCACGATGCGCGTACTGTCAACACTTGCGCTGCTGCAGTTGGTTGTTGTTGCCGCCGCCACACACGACACACATAACGAACACAACAACAATAACATACACAATACAGCCACACACAACAACAACCGCCACGGCGTCGCCACTACGCCTCATCCACCAACGCATCACACTCCGCCACTCCGCACCACCCTCTCTCTCTCCGCACGCGGAGTGGCACAGATATGCACTCTGTTGGAAAGTGGCACAGACACCACTGGTCTAAACACCGCCATCACACACATCCTACAGAGCGCACTGCCCCCTGGTGTGACACTGGGGGGCACCACCCGCCCCGACAAAGAAGAAGGGTTCCTGGTGTGGCACCCGACCATTGCCACCGACCTGTCCAAAGAAGGCTGGATGGTCAATAATCGCGTGACCATGAACAACCTCCAATACCTCGCACGTCTCTCCATCGACCCTGCCTTCGACGGAGACCTTGACAGTGCCATCCCCGCACCCCACACCAAGCACATGGACATCTCCACCACCGTGCTTGCCTACCTCAGACTGCCACCACGCGTGTGGGAGGATGTGTTGACGCGTGTTAAAAAAAGACATCATGGGCATCACAGCATCTCAAAAGGTGAGCGATTGCGATTCTACCAGCCCCCCTCCCCTCTGCGCTACACCCGTCAAACTGCCTGCCGGCAACATCATCCACTTCCAGTGTCTCCACTGCCACACTACCTCCACTCCCCTGTGGCGTAGAACCCCCGACAAACGACACTCCCTCTGCAACGCCTGTGGTCTCTACCTCAAGCAGTACGGCTGTCCGCGTCCCGTCACCACCACCGCCGGGGTGCGCAAAAGGGCCAACACCCGCCTGAAAAAATGCTTCGATACCCTCGAGCATGACCTCCTCCATTGGTCGCTCGATGAGCGGCGCCATTGGTTGCACCTCCTGCAGGAAAAGGTCGCCCTGATCCGTCTCTCCCTGCCGGATCCATAAAATAGCGGTGTCCCCCCCCACACAGCGGTGTCCCTCAAAATAGCGACGTCCCCCTAAAACAGCGGTGCCTCCCAAAACAGTGGTGCCCCCCTCCCCCAAAATAGCGGTACCCCTCAAAAATACCTTTGCTGTCGCTCAAAGGTCTTCTTAATATATATGCGTCCTATTCAAGCATACACCTGTTTCTATTGCCCCTACACGTGTTGTTCTGTGTCGGTTCAGTCAGGACACTTTCCTACTCATCTGGTCCATTGCACTGGAGACACAGAGTGTGTGTGTGGCCGCGCTGGGCACAGCCACACCACCTCTGCACACACACAAAGATACAGAAGTGGATGGACAATAACATCATCCTATTCTATGTGTGCACACCATCAACGGTATCCCACACCCACACATGGCCCATCAGCAGTTGGTCACTCTGACCGAGCCCTCTTGCTTGCTGCTGCTGCTGCATTGTCAACATCGTCACTTCTATCTTTCCTCTTCGCCACACGGGCACCACTCCACCCCATCCTGTTTGCTGCTACATCAACATCGCGCCATATCTTTTCTGTCAACGTTGTCAGTGCTGTACACTTCCGCAGTGTGGCATTCTCATCTAGACCATCCACATACTTGATCCATCCACGCATCACACTCACATAGCCACGCTGTATTTTCACTGCACCGGCTATGTTTGCCTTCTTCTCTTCCGGTGATCCAGCTGATCCAATTGGGTCCATGATACGTTGATGCGACGCTTCCAGCTTTGGCACCAGCAGCCGCGTAACAAAGTCGTCTGCACTGTGATACCGCCACTCATCGAACGGCACATCCGGATGTGCAAACCTCAATCTGGCTACATCAGTTTCACGAGCAGGAGCCAAGAACTGTTCCCAACCATTGCCATCTGCGCTGTCTATACGCTCCGCTAACGCCACCACATCTGGCAGCAGGAGATACTTCATATGGTGCACCAGCATCATCACAAGCAGGAAGTCCCAAGTTCTAGGAAATATACTACCAATTATCGCCATCGACAGACGGAAGTCGGGAGGAACACCTGTGGTGTCTTTGTCAGTGGTGGTGGTGGTTACTGCTCCAGATGCTCCACTGGCTTGCGACAGCCTTCCCTTCGCCACAGCAGCAGCATACACATCAGTAGAAGGAATAATGTTCAACAGCGACTCCTCCCATGACTTCTTTCCTTTCCACACCATGAGAGTGACAAGTTCATCCGATATGAAACGATCGGACACAGTGAATGTTTGACCATAGAGCATCGCGACGCCCAGTCGGACCATGTTGTTGGGCGAAGGGTGAGGAAAGATAGCTGCATCCACAGACGATAAAAAATTACCGTAGCTACTGTAATCGCATGGATTGCCAGAGATGAAGCGAGTGTAGGGGTAGGAGGGCTGGTAGAATCGCAATCGCTCACCTTTTGAGATGCTGTGATGCCCATGATGTCTTTTTTTAACACGCGTCAACACATCCTCCCACACGCGTGGTGGCAGTCTGAGGTAGGCAAGCACGGTGGTGGAGATGTCCATGTGCTTGGTGTGGGGTGCGGGGATGGCACTGTCAAGGTCTCCGTCGAAGGCAGGGTCGATGGAGAGACGTGCGAGGTATTGGAGGTTGTTCATGGTCACGCGATTATTGACCATCCAGCCTTCTTTGGACAGGTCGGTGGCAATGGTCGGGTGCCACACCAGGAACCCTTCTTCTTTGTCGGGGCGGGTGGTGCCCCCCAGTGTCACACCAGGGGGCAGTGCGCTCTGTAGGATGTGTGTGATGGCGGTGTTTAGACCAGTGGTGTCTGTGCCACTTTCCAACAGAGTGCATATCTGTGCCACTCCGCGTGCGGAGAGAGAGAGGGTGGTGCGGAGTGGCGGAGTGTGATGCGTTGGTGGATGAGGCGTAGTGGCGACGCCGTGGCGGTTGTTGTTGTGTGTGGCTGTATTGTGTATGTTATTGTTGTTGTGTTCGTTATGTGTGTCGTGTGTGGCGGCGGCAACAACAACCAACTGCAGCAGCGCAAGTGTTGACAGTACGCGCATCGTGACAGCAGAAAGAGACGAGAACAAAACAAAACACATTCGCGCTCCGCTACCGCCCATTCCCACACGCCACTGTTCCCCACTCGAACACCGCCGGTTGTCTGTTCCATTCCTGGGCTGTTGGATCGCCCCTCTGTTGCACTCATCAGCAGCAACAACGACAAACACCCTTCCACCGTCTACTGCCTGTTCCTGCTGTCGTGGTGCCCATCGCTGTTCTCACACAGGGGATATCCCTCGTCTCCCCCGCTGTGCACTTTATGCTGCACCCTGGCATGATACTGTATGCACCCACTGGTACACACGTGTGGTCTGTGGTCTGCGGTGGCTGCTGGAACGGAGAACCGGGTGCACCCACTGTTGCCCTGCTGTTGCTGATGCAGGTGAACCTTCTGGTGTTGGCTGGCAGTGGTGCGATGTGGTGCAACGTGTGCATGTGCAGTAACCGCTGTTCGCCACCTTCGCCAGGAGATACAGAACAGCGCCAAAGGGTGGTAGCGGTGTCTGTTGTGTGAAGTGCGGCAATGCAGCCCTTGCCTCCTCCCTTCACAGGGTGACACCCGCTGCAATGGCACCCTACGCATGGGTAATGAAGTGGCATTCTGCAGCCACCACTACTAGCGCCAACCACGCTGCTCTCTAGTGCTGCAACGCGCTATTGTCTGTTGCGGTAAACGAGACAGGAAGCAACACCATCGGCTTTGCTCACTGTAAACTGTCAACAACAACAACAACAAACTATGAACACTAACTACAACTGCAACAACGCACTGCTGCGGTGTCCTGCACCATGCACACAGCAACGCTGCCACTGCTACTACGCCCCAGCATGCTCACCTGCCCGCGCAGGAGTGGCATCCTATGTGTCATTCAAGATCAGAATGAACTTGCTCGTACTCTGAAACCAAGTCCTGGGCTACAGGCGATAAGCGTTGTATGAAGCGGTGGCGTCAGAGCGCGTGCTTACCACATCCACTGCTTGTGGAATGTTGATAAACAAGGTGTACCACACATTCTCGATGGCGGTGCCTCCCTCGACAGGTGACGGTATCGATGGCGCGCGGGTGAACACGCGCATAGTCCAAGAATACTTGTATCCCATAGCAATCACACCCCGTGCATTCTCAAGCAGCGCTGCATTCTCGCCTGCCACGCCCAGCTCAGCCCCAGCATCCCATCCCATCCGACACACACTACCTTCGAGCGAGCTCACCTTCTTGTACTCGATATGGTTATCGGACAGCAATCTGGTTACACCGGTTGTATCCTACACACGCATGTCAGTCACCACTGGATGCAGCAGGGTGTCCATACAGTAAAACCTCCATTGCCCAGATTCACAATGCTGGTCACCATGTCCGCTTTGTCGGGGAACTACAGTGCGTGTCAGCCGTGCATGCGGCTGGATGCTACCATGCGTTGCAGACCAGTCTACGACTGCGTGAGTGACACAGTGCATGCATACAACACAGCATGCACACTCTCCCACCTACCCTCCATTGATCGGCAACAGTGAGTACTGGCAGTTCCGGCGTCTGCAGCAGCAGTGCGATGTTGGCCAGCGGGGAACGCATGGCTACCGCGGCCTTCTCCACCGCCTCCCGACACTCCTCAAGCGTGGGCTGCTGCTTGTCCACGGATGGTGGTTGGTCCTTCTCTGCAGGAGGTAGCATGTCGGCTTCCTCCCCAAGACGTGCTATCTCGGCATCGTCCTCGGGTGTGAACGCTCCGTGCTCGGGATCTCGCTCGCTGGCCTTGTCCGCAACTGCTCGACCGCGGGCGAGAAAACCCTCCATGCGGGCATCTTCCTTGTAGCCTTTGTCGTGTTTCGCCATATCCCACACGGCTGCGACAAACGCTGGCAGGGCATCCTGCAGCATCGCCATGTACGGTGCAATCGCGCTGGCTGGCCTGCGACTGGGCAACAACTTTGGCAGAAGGTGCATGTGTCTGTAGTACTCCAGCAACACCTCATTGCCAAACGAAAGGTCTCGTTGCCAACCATTCGCAGTGGCATGGTCAACATGAGGGTAGTGCTTGTCGTCTTTCGAGCGTGGGACGTAAGAGGTCGTCCTGTCAAACACCTTCAGGAACTCTTGGAGATGATAAAGCAGCGTTGTGCGCTGTTCATCCGACAGTGCCGAGGGCAGAGGTCGCAGCGACACAGGGGTGACTGTCACCACATTGACATACTTTGCATGCGGCTCAGGGCGTTGCTTGTGTTGCTCCAGCTGCTCACGTCAGTTCACACATGCACACCACCAACGCACACACATACAAAGTCGTTGACAGATCCGACGTAGCGGGGATGCGCAGGATTCGTGCCGATGTCCCACAGATGCACCGATCCCTCCTCCTCCTCCTCCTCCTTTGGCAGCTGGCCATCCTTCGTGGGTCCAGGAAGTAGCAGCACAAGTGAGGTAGTACTCATAATCTCATATACGGCCATTACATTGTGTAAGGGCAACGACTCCACTACAAGCGCATTGCACCCCGTGCGAGTCAGCACATGCGAGAGAGGAATACGGTAAAAGACAGGAGAGATGGCAATTACGCTGGCTGATGGGCATCCGCATGGCCTGCAGACCGTGTTCCCGCAGCTTGTGGTCGATAGTAGCCCTATTGTTGTCCACAGAATCATAGCCAAACAAGCTCAATTGTAGACTTGACATATAACAGCTGCGATCTGATTTGCCCAGCTGTCATCGGGGTGTGAGCAAGGAGGTGCATGTTCGTCCACACCCACACACTCATGCTTACAATGGTGTTGGATATAGACTAACCACACACCGTGTCAGACACACATCACCACACGCGCATCCACCACTTACATCCATGTTTAATGGGTTAGAGTCAAAGTCGACGTAGAAGTGGGCCGTCAATTGATCTTTGGACACACGCACTTTGTCCCGTTCATCCGATATCACTTTCAGCAGAGCGGGATCATTGGCAACAGACTTCCAATTTGGACGAAGGTAGAATGCAGCTAGTCTTTGTACTTCTTCTGCAAGCTGGCAGATCACTACGGTATCGTCTGTATATGGCTTTGTCATCCACTCTTTCTTGCTAGCCTTGCCATGCTCCTGGAGCAACCGCGCTGCCTCCCGATACGCCTGCTGCACGTTCTCCGCAGACACAATACTGTGCTCCATCTGGTCCAGGATGGCAAGTGCGACGTCGGCGTAGTGCACCATGTCGGCACGTTCTCCGAGTAGGTCTTTGCGTTCCAGACGCACTGTGGGTGTCTGTTGCGTGTTGTCAGCTCCACAGCCACAGCCACCACGCAGGTGCCTACCGGACGTGTGACAACGCTGCGCCCGTAGTAGGGCACCTCTGTGCGTGCAATCCCGGCACACAGCTTTGCATATGCGTCGCTAGGGTTGCTGGGATTGTTGGGATTGTCGCTGGAGTTGCCTAGGTTTATGCGGTGATGCTCGAAGACGGGCGTGGCGGTGACGACCAGCGCCACAGGCAGCAGCTTCACAAGATCGATCAGGCGCATGGTGCACACACAAAAGGCGGAAACAAGAAGAGGGCGGGAGGCGGGGAGGTGAGGAGGCGGGGAAGGCGCGGCGGTGCGAGTGGTGCGCTGTGCCAGCTGTGAGGGGAGGGTCACGTGGTGTGGCGGTGGTGCGTTCGCTGGTGACTATTGAAAAGGTTTGATAGCCGTCAGGCTTTCCTGCTCACTCGTTTCTAGTGTGTCTGTTCGTCTGCTGCATTGTTCGTTTGTTCGTTTGTCCGTTTGTTCAGTGTGTGTGTGCGCTGCCTTTGAGGTGCGTGTGGTTGTGGTCTTCTATCAAGCCTGTGTTCGTCCAGCACGTCTATCCCCACTATTCTGGCACAAATGCAACCGAAATGCACGGAACAACCAGGGCGTGCTGTAAATGCATCCACCGTTGTATCCACATGTCGCATGCGGCATAACAAGCAACTGACTACCACTCCCTTCTTGCTGCAACAACCATCGCACACCCCCTCCTCCTTCTTCTCCTCCTCCTCCTCCTCCTTATGTCCTTGTCGTGATATACAGTGCATACGCACACTTCAGACTAGACCACACCAGTTTGCCTGCACTGATCGGTTCTCGTGGTGGTTGCCAGACACTGCCCAAATGCTCTCCGCGCAGCACCCGCTCCACCACCTCCACCCCCACCACGCTGTCGCGCCCCACCACCTCCAAAAGTAGCGCACAGTACATATGCGATTCCACCGTTGGCCAAAATCCAACCGGTGGGCCTGTCTCTGCATAGCGTGCGTGTCGGTACTTTGCCATCTCGGTATAGGACACATAGCGCACGTGGTGGGATTGCGGGTGTGCTCGAGACAGCGCTAGCAAACTGTCTATCCGTGTGCTGTTGACCATTCCGTTGTCCGTCAAAGAGCGTGTCAGCGTGTGTGTCGATGGATGCAAGGCATCCAGCTGAAGCATGCGCTCCATCGTTTTGCCCTCCTCCCCTTTCTCCTCCCTCTCCTCCTCCTTCTCCTCCTCCTCTTCCTCTGCAGGCCAATAGAGATACACCAGAAGGTCCACAGCAGTAGCATCCAGACCGCCAATAGCCACCAGGGCTTGTCGAACACCAGACTCTGGAATCCACATTCCGTTGCGTGGCAAGTAGCCGTGGTTCGACAGCATGTTCAAGAAGGGGCATGCACCCCTCGCATCCTTCTCATACACTCCCCCTTGTCCATCCTCTTCCACGTCCTCTTCCGCATCCTCTTGTTGCGCCGGTGCTTGGTAGGGAAAGGGGAAAAAGTGAGGCGCAACGTTCCACGGTTCTACGTCTGGTGGCATATTCGCAAACGACGCCATGATCTTGTAGGCAGCAATGCTCATCAGAAGCATCACCACCGCAATGGGCAGTCGAATGGACGCATTAGACGGGGCGGGAGAGGGCGGCGGAGTGTTATTCACGATGGGCTGCATCACAGACGTAAAGGCGCGTGAAGAGCCGTGTGCAGTGGGAAAACACTCGCAGCCCTTCTCAGAGGCGAGAAAACACACTTCGGCCCTCACACGCACCTCGCCGAAAGCGCCATCCCATCACATAGCCGAAGCATCCCCGTTCACCGCTTCTCTGTCCACGGCGGCAGCAGACAGCAAGCAATCAAAAGAGCCCTTCTTCATTCTCGCTTTCGCATTACCCGGCAGCATCCTCGTCCGTGACCAAGACAAACTAGGCATACACCCGCTGCTCTAAGCACGGCTCCAGCAGTCCATCTACACACCGCATCTCGCTCCCCTCCGCGTCCAGCTGCTTCCACTCGCCAACCGCCGCAGAACAAAAGCACACCACGGTGCCAGGCTTGACACGCATGCACATCGCACGGCATTCAAGCAGACACAACGTTTCTGCCAAACCAATCCACCACCACTGCAAATCCGTCACTTGCTTCCTCCAGCTAACGCAATACCATTGTCAACACATGCGTGCCTACCACGCTTGCCGTCACCTACCTCTTGTCGAAACTGGTCGTGGCGTGTGGCCTGCGCCATTTGCTCCTGCCGCTGCTCGCATAACCGACGACGTTCCGGATCACACGTGGGACATGATTGCTGCGTTTGATCGTCACCAAGACACCTGGAGAGACGTAGCGTCAGCGCGTCAGCAGCAGCTGTCGACGCTTACCGCTGGTGATACGAGTGGCGGCACATGAAATGAACAGCCGGAACATCCAGTGTAGCATCACACGCCGTGCATCGTGTCGTCTGAAACACTTTGGCACTACCCCTCGCGTTCATAATGCCATTCATCGCACCATCTCGCCACGCATGCTCACCCTTGTCGCAGTTCGTTTAGCTCAGTGCGCTTTCGTGTTGCCTCCTCTCGTTGCTTGCGGATCACCGTCTCATCCTGGACCATTAGTACTTTCACGCGAACACCCAGCCGGTCTGTACCCTGACTTGTCGGCTGTGCTCCATCTCAATGCGGTGCTTCACCAGCTGTCGCACGGTGTGAATCGACGTGGCGTCGTTCCGCGACAGCTCGCGGAGCACACGGAGCGGCGGCATTAACTGCTCGCGATCAATACGCTCCAGCAGCTCGCTAAGCACATTCGGGTGGCGCTGCAGTCGCGCCGGAGATCGCACAAACCAATTCAGAATCATTGCGTACAGCTGTGGCTGCTTGACTCTGCCAGCATGAAGAGGGGGAAGGGTGTAAGCCGTGTTAGCCATGCGCGCACATGTGCATACCCGTATTTGCGAAGCCACGGCATCACGAGCGATACATCCTCTTGGCGCATCATGAGCCGCAAGATTTCCTCATATGCCTCGCGCTGCTCGTACAAATGGATGATCCCATCGTCGAACCCAGCCAGCTGGCACAATATCAGCGCGTGATCTGCATCAATCGGAATCTAGGTGGAGCACACATGTTACTCCCGCGCAACCTCTGCACACCACATTTACCTCTGGGCTTCGGATAAGATGCAACGCTTTCTCTCTCCTGTCCGCCGCGCCATGGCTGATCCCGTCGTCCTGCATCAAATAGAGTTCCAGAAGCGTGCCAAACAGCGCTTTCTTCTCCGCACGCATCGTTTCCTCATCCATTCGGAGGTTGGTCCAGCGCGAGGCCGCAACACCCTCCAGGAAACAGATCAGACCGTAGATGTCGTTTACAAACACGCGTTCGTAGCCACGTGTGGATGGCGCGTCAGTGCCGCTGGTGCCGTCGCTCGTATGCTCGGCTGTGGTGGAGAGAGTGGCTGCGACTGCGACAGGCGATGAGGTGTTTCGATGAAAGGGCGACGGCAGTGCGGGAAAACGGAATCCCCCAAGCCCACCGCCTCCACTAGCCGCGACACTTTCCGATTTCTCTTGGCCCACAGGCACGCGTCCGACATTGCCAGTGCAGAGCCGAATGAGAAGCTGCGTCGTCTCGTCCGGCAAGTGCTTGATCAGAATTTTCGCATATCGCTGCAGATACATGTCCATCTGTGCATACACGCATGTAAGCGATCAGTGTTTCTGGCGAACACCACACAACCTGAAGAGGAGGAAGCGTGCTGATGTATGCGATGGCGGTGGCATATTCTTTGGCGTCCTCAATCTGGATCTTCAAATACCTAGACAAAACGCATGAGCAGTGTGGCGTGATGTGAGGGCGGTATTGACATTTCGTGGTCCCCACTGGTTTCCGTAAGATGCACAGCCAGTCGAAAGTAGCCAGCTTGGCGAAGCACGCGGATGGCAGAAGCAATGTCAAAGCGCACTGTGTCCGACTCGTTCTGCGCCGTCAGACGCTGCTCTTCCACCCACGCAGCTCACCTTGATGAACTCCTCAAGTTTTTCGGTGTCTCCCAGTTTCGTGTAGCAGTTCACAAGTAGCGTGGTGTGCTCAGCAGTGGCTAGTCCTTGGGTATGGACGTGTTGGAGGTAGGCGGTCAGGTGCTTTATGCGTTGCGCGTCCAAAAACTACAGGGTGAGGTGTTGTCGGCAGAGCAGCGCACCTTGCGAATGACATACGACGGTTCTAGCGATCCCACTGTCTTTTGGTACTGGACAATTGCACCATCGAAATCCGCTTTGCTTCATCGTCACCCACGCAGACGGTTGTGAGAAAGGCTTCACGAGTGAGCGACCCCACCTGTAGAGATGGTCGGCATAGCGCTTCAGTATGCCAGCAACGGCCTTTTCATCACGGCCCGAACGCCGTGCCAGCTGCACCGCCAGCAGATAGAGATTCGTGCGATAAAGCGCTTCCAGCTTCATGTCTGTGCCTTGTTCCTCCAGTCGCCACAGCTAGTTACGTGAGTCAGTGTCGCCTGCGCAGTATGGATGCACACACCTTGCCATCGCCGGATACCACGAAAAGGCCGCCCCAAGCAGACAGACTGGCACGAATGGATGGCCCCGGAAACGTGCCTGCGTATACGACGTATTTTTGGTCGGGATCGAAAATGGTCATCGTCAAACTGTTGCCAGATCCTGACAATAGCGAGGTGTCCAAGCCAGGAGCGCTACCGCCACCACTGTTGCCGCCACCGCCACCGCCTCCACCGCCTCCGCTGCCGTCTCCCGAACTGAAGGGCGCGACAATAATCAAGTATGGCTCGGAGAAGTAGAGTGCGCGCTTGTTGCCTGGTGCGGCAAAAGGTTTGATCTCGACGTGCGACAGCGTCTCGTGCAGCCTACCTTCAAAAGCAAAGCACGGACCACGCCCCTCGGGGGTGTAGTAGTAGACAGCTTCTTTCCGAGCAACGATGAAATCTCCGCCTCGGCCATCGGCATCCACAGTGCTCACAGCGCAGCAATGAAGATCGCAGCCACTTTCATCGAGTATGTGCTGGCAAGCTGGGTAAACAACAGGACACAGCAGGAGAGAGGGGAGGGAGGTACAGTTGGTTCTTTTGGGTTTCCAGTGTCGCAGGAGACGATCTTGGCGGATGTGGCGATGTAGAGCGTTGTCTCCAGATGGCTCATGCGAAACGCAAGGCCTGTACGAGGAGGAGTGTTGTGAGGACGCAGCAGGAGATGTGCCCGCAATGGTTACCGGTGATGGGTTCGTCGCTTTTCCACACTGTGCGCTGGCGCGTTGCACGATCAGTGGCCAGCTGCGAGCCACGCACGAGCACCACAGTGCCATCGCCAAATCCCACGGCCAGCTGTGACAGGTCATCCAGTAGCGCCACAGCGGTGACCTGTTGTTCTTTAGCGTGGTGCACCGTGTAGCCGAATCAATAGACGGATTACGGGATAGGGGGAGTTCACGTGCTGCAGCCGAATGCTGCGGTGGAGGGCAGGCGGTTCGTCCACCTGGTTGCCGCATACAGTCAGGTCCCAGAACTTCAGCAGTGGGCCATTGTCATCTTCCTCCTAACACGGCTCAGCGCAGCTGGTTGCGGATACATACACCGAGAGAGATGAGCACGTTGGACGCGGGGTTGGCGAGCAGACGCGTCAGCCGACCCACGTCGTGCGCGATGAAGCGACCGACGTTCAAGGAGCGATCGACCACATGGACATCACCGTCTACGGGTGCAGAAGCGAGTTAAGGAGGGGTTTCGCGTGGTGGGCGGGCAGGGTGAAAGGATATTGGACAGGTAGATGAGATTGTTGACGCAGACGGCAGCGGTCAGCTCCAAGTGCTGTTTGGTAAGAACAAGGCGCCCTTTGGGATTACCGCGAATACGGAGGGAGCAAAGGCAACATGGTCGCAGTCGAAGAACTGGAACTGTTTCCAGTGCGTGGAATTTGACGCGCCGCCGTTGGCAAGCACGGCCACCATAAGATTCCCAGGCGAAAGACCACGGCCAGCAAACACAGCAAGGCCAAGACGCTTGGGCCAAACAAGCCTTTCCACCACCCGTGTATCGAGGTACGAGTCGACAAACGACATACAAACACACACATACATACATTTGTAGACAGACTATGCTTCTTCTGGCTGGGATACTGCAGAATGCCTGCTCGATATTGGCCCTTAGCCCGTATGCTTTGTGGAAGAGGCAGATGGGCTGTTTGGAAGTGTGGAGACTATGCGTTGTGATGGTGGTGGTGGTGATGGTGGTGGTGATGATGATGTATGCAAACACTGCTTCAAATAGTAGGTGGATGTGTTCTAAGCCTTGTGCAACCGCAAAGACATGCATATCCCAGGATGCAACCGCGACTATGCGCACCTCTAAGAACACAACACTGCCACAAGCAGTACTTCCGATGTTCCACAATGCTTGTGCAGAGCAAGAAGGCTGGACAAGGCTCTTCCGAGCTAACCGCTTCCGAGCAAGGCACGTAATCGACATGCATCACGTGTGCTAGATGCATGTGGTACCTGTTATTGCCGTTGGACGTGATACTACCAGCTGGCTGCTATGTTTTTGCATGACCAGAACGAAACAGCATCACTATCCACATCTTTCACGCTTCGCCATTTCTTTCTGCACATGCACATTCGCTTGTGATGCAATGCAGCATGCGCTGATGTGAGACATGTTGCGTGCGCTATTCGTTGCACACATGTATGCAGGCAGTTACCTGCCGCGAAATGAGAAACAACGTAAGAAGGATGGAAGAGGAGATGGACAGAGGCAGAAGCAGGCATAGCATAGGATAAAGTATCTGCATTAGATTGTTATTCAAGAAAGTAAAAACACTCAATGTTTCTTGCCGCCATTGATCGGAGACGAGGGGGTCGATGGAGCCAGCCTTATACATCGGTCAACGTTTACAGCCTGAAGCGTACTACCCACTGCGTCCTCGATTTCTTCAGGCAGAGTGGGCTCTTTATACATCGCCAGCGTATTTGGTAGATACAGCTTGGTGTGCACCACTTTCACCATCACTTCGGCCAGGAAGCGTGTAAACTCGAAAACCTTGTCTTCGTACACTGGCAAAATTTCAAATGGAGGAGACTTCTTCTTTCCATACAGAGCAGACTTCTTCTTCCCAAACGGAGCAAACATCCTCTTCTTTTCTCTAAACAGACCAGACTCCGTTTTGTCAACGACATTGCGGGTGGCATCGGAAAGCGTGAGCGCTTTTTCAATCATATCGAAAATGCACAACCCAATAGGCGTCTGTCCATACAGGTTTTTCTTAAGCTCAGGAAGCAGTGTCTCAGGCCCGCCTCCGATTTCTGTATACACTTGCGGTCCCACTTTCCTCGGTCCAGCGCCTCTCGGAGGAGTGCTTCTGGCAGCTTCCGCCGCATATTTCGCTTTAGCTTCTCCTTCGATTTTTTCGAGTTCCGCCTTCATTTGCTCCAAGTTTCTTTGCGCCATTTGGCTCAGTCTTTCGTAATCTCCTTTGTTGTCTTCATTGTACACAACATCATGTTGTGTGATAAATGGGTGATTCAGCAGATCAAATGCCGGTTGCCCTTCCGTTAGGTCATTCGGATCGACTGGCCACCTCATGTTGATCACCAGACTCTGGGCTTCCAGCGAGAGCTCGAAAAGCGGGCTAAAATACGTCTGCGTAACAAAAATACGATCATTGCTCAATGGATAGCAACCGGTAAGGAGGAAATGGACAACGGCACCCAAAGCATGCAGATCTTTGGCGAAAAGCTCTCGTGGTTTGAGGGATGCATTTGCAGCATACGAAACCAGGCTGCTATGACCAAAATTGCCTATTTTGATCACGAATTTCTTGAGCTTAGGATCGGGGATCAAAAAGAAGCCTTTGTTGTGTGTGAGTTGAATGCCACGCGTGAGCACGGGACAGACTTACTTTCCGCTTTGATGCCCCCATGAAAAATGCCATGTTGATGTAGGGCTGCAACACCTAAACGGGAGGGGGGAGTAAGCGTTTGATACATGCGGTCAAGTTCACATACCCTTCAGCATATCTTGGATAATGGGACGAGCGAACTTCTCGGATATAACGCCTGGTGGGAGCGATTGAAGAAAGTCCCTTAGCGTACCGGCTGGTGCATGCTCCATTACAAAAGCATGCTTTTTCGGAAACACTTCCAGTAGTTGCACTACTGCGTAGCGCAACATGTTTCTTGTATCTTTTTCATGAGAAATGGACTATAGCACGCATGGATGAGCAGACAGAATGGATGGCGCACAATGCTCACCTCAAAGAGGTGAATTTCGTTGTCGAATTCTTCTTTTGAGCTCACGCTGTTTGCAACTTTTAGCGTGCCATATTTTGGTGCGGACGGGTTTTCTGCCCTATGTTCATTACTGTTGAACTCCACTACTTCGCACAAAGTAACATCAGGTTCTTCGTCCTTTCTGGGATTCATTGCCCATTTTTTCTCATAAATCTCGGCGCCCTTGCCAAGCCATCTCGGGGCTGGCGCAATGCTACTATAGGGGCGGTAGTACGCTTGGAGGGGATCAGGCTCGTCGACAGGCTGTTTGGCGGACTGAAGAGCAAGCTGTTTGCCGGGCCCAAGAGCAGGCTGAGCAACAGACTTTAAAACAGACTGAAGAGCAGGCTGAATAGAAGACGGAAGAGCATACTGAAGAGCAGACTGAAGAGCAGATGGAAGAGCAGACTGAAGACCGAATGCACGAGTAGGAGCAGGACTGGTAGCCGGGCGACAATCAACAACGCTGACATATGCACACAGCGCGAAGATTAGCAGCTGCTGCTGGAAGCGGACAAGCATAGTGGACAAGCGGGAAGACGGGCAGCGGTGTGTCGAGCGAGAAGCGTTTGTCCATTTTTGGCCGTGGCCACTTCCGTTTTGGGAATACCGTTGACCTTGCCCAAGGCGAGACTAAGAAGTGCACAGACATCCACGCAACCAGCCTGCCGAGCAGCGAAGGCTTGTGCATCGACCGGCTCAGTGGAACAGCATAGCCGGGTGTGTTCCGCCCCGCTTTCGTGCGGTAGTCGCTTCCCGCTGGCGCTTCGCTTCTTCCCGTCCTTTTGTTTTGCGTGTGCAAACAGCGCTGGCATTCTTTCTGCGCACAGACACAAGCAGCCACTGCCCATACAACGGGCCCCGACGTACGAAATGCACCTTTTATGGCCATGACTATGCTACGCAGACAGCAGGATCGGTGGCTGTTAGTGTGCGAGAGCAAGGACAGTGCGGTTCTGACCACGCTGGGCTCGCGTGTGGCAACAGTGGAGGACGACAATGGTCTACCTCTCGCTCGCCACAACACACGCTCAGGCAAACACGGAAAAAGATAAGAATCATGATGAAGGCAATAACGAACCCAAGAGCAAACGGTCCTATCACTCGCGGTGGCGACACCGCTCACTTCTTCGGTGCGTCCTGTGTCCCGGAAAGCTGTCTGCTAGGAATCACGACTTCCACAATGATCACCACAATCACAATGATCAGAATCACCAGGAACAGCATGAACAAACACCAGCGCTTCTACAGTGGTGTGTGAGTGGTGTGTATGGTAGGGAAAGGGAAAGGGAGAGGGAAGAAAGAGAGAGAGAGAGAGAGGATAGAGAAAGCAGCGATGAACAACACTGACACATACCTTTCGCGCACTCTTTGCACTATCCACTGCCTGGTCCAGCTGCACATTTGCTTGGTTAACGTTGACAAATGCGGAATTGACATTGTCCTCGATCTTGTCTAGTGTGGTGCCCTGCTCATCCACCATACGCTGCAGATCGAGAAACAGCTGCTGGATGGTGCCAATGGTGGAGGTGATGCGCTCGATGTCTCGATGGCGATCCTCTGCCTGCTGGAGTGCTTGTCGTGCACGAAACCCTCGTGTTTCCGCCATGAGCTAGGTAGGGAAGAAGGAGGCAGAGCGAGGGTGTTGTTAGCAGCATACAGGCTGGACAGTTACCTGGTTCGAGAACAACGGCTGGCCGGTGTTCTCTTCCGATTTCTGCTTCACCTCTTCCTCACTTGCATTGGGATTGACTAGTGGGTGGTGTGGGGTGGGGTGGTGAGTGCGACAGAAACGCCTCTATGCAGCCTACTGATTCGGTATTGGCGTGCAAACCGATCGCGACACGCATCTCGATTGCGCTTCTGACTGTTCTGATACTCGGTGAGGTGTGCCATGAATTTGCGTGTTAAGGCGCCATGCTGCAAGGTGGGGGAGGGGGAGAGGGAGGGGGTGAGTGAGAGAAGGTGCGGTGTACCACAGCCTACCTGATTCTTGCGAATAGAGAACTGGGCATCTCCAGTGGAGAACCTGCCACACTCTTCCTGCATACCTGTGCGGTGTGACAACAAGTGACAGCGGCAGGCGTGAGGCAATACTTCTTAAGGCAGCACTGATATCAGCATTGACGGCGTTTGTTTCATCGGTCAGCTTGTCCAGATCACGCTCCATGACTGGATGCGGGTGTGAGCGCGGGTGCGGGTGCGGGGAGGGCTACCGGCGGTGTCTTGTTCGGATATGGTGTTGAGTGCACGTCGCTGCATCTGGTCCAAGCGATCGATGTTAGCACGCACCAGCGCCAGTTTCGACTCGACAAGATCGACCTGTAGGGCGTGTGGGCGGGGGCGGGGGCGGTGTCAGGCGACAAGCAGTACATCCTGTTGGAAGGTCTCGAGGGTGTTGATGGGACCAAGCTCGACCATGGCGGAGGCGGGGGCGTCGCCGCGCTGCGCCTGTGTGGATGTGAGCGGGGAGGGTGGAGGACGGAGGACCTTCAGCTGGGCGAACAGATCTCTACTCATGGCGGTGGCGGTGTGGTGGTGGCGGTGGCGGCGAGTGGCGGATAGCGTGGACGAGTAGCAAGACGCTGTGAGCAGGCACCTGCCTTGCGCGTGGCTGTTGCTCTCCACAAAAAACACACAAGCGGGGAAGAGTCTATTGATTGAGGGGAGGGGGTCTATTTGTTGAGGGGGGTGTCAGTTTTGAGTGTGGGGGTAGTAGTAGTGAGCATATCCAGTGCAAGTGTGTGCATGTGTGCATGTGTGTGTGGCTACACAGCAACATCCCATCCGTCCCCTTCATGCCCTTCATCTCCTTCATCTCCTTCTATTCTTCTTCTTCATCTCCTCCTCCTCCTCTCCTCCTCCTCTGTGTGGCGGGTGTGGCTGCAACAACAACAACAGCAACACGTCTTCTTTTGCCTCACGCACCTCTCCGCCATGCTGTGGCGTGCAATAGCCAGACGCGGCAGTAGCCCTTCCCGCCATCCCGCCCGCCACTCACCCGCTCCGCAGTTCAGTCCACTCCCCGGCAGTTTGTCATGCGGCCAGGGAGAAGCGACCCCATCGACCCTGTCAATACTGCCCTCAAAGACCTCGTCTCCAGGCCCCACCTGATCGACAAATTCATCCTCAGCTGCAAGATGATCTCCAACCACCCCGTCTGCAGACCAAACAGCGAGACTTACCTCATCGTTCTGCAGTGGTGTGCCGCCCACCGCGCCTGGTCTCTCTTCGACAAGCTGATTGCCGAAATGGACACGCTCCGCATACGCCGCTCAAACATCACCTACATCAATCTGTTCAAGGTGTTGTCCTCCCATCCGTGTCCCCCCTCCCCACTTCTCACCTCTGTCAGGTTGTGCAATACGGCTTGGGCGTCACCTTCGACATGGCCAAACTGACCACCATGATAAAAAAAGACAACCTCACCCCAGGTCAGACGCTGCTGGAGAAGCAGGCAAGGCTTCTGATCATGGACCACCAGCCCGACCACGCCTACTCCCTCTACCTTACCGCCCTCAGACAAGGAGAGGCGCTCACCGACTCCTGGATCCATCGCATGATCGCCTGCTTCTACCAGTATCGCGAAACCGATCTGTGCCTGCAGGCCATCAAACTGGCTATCAAGCAGCAGTCGCCCCTGGGCAGCCGCGACCTCCTCCTCACCCTCCACTCCTGTGCCATGACCAAATCCGTACTTCCCTCCCCCGCGTCTTCCCCCGCTTCCTCCACTCATCCCCCTCCCCTTTTCCGCACGTCAGATACAAGGTGCCATGTGGATATGGGAGCTGGCCCTGAGCCGAAAACTCAAACCCACCCTTGGCTGCTGTATGGCCCTGCTGCGCAGTGCTTCCGACGCCAACAACCACTCCCTCCCCTCCTACATCACCTCCATTCTTCGCTACATTGCCGTCAACTTTCCAACGACCACCTTCGACAGTCGCCACTTCATCCCCCTGTTCGCTTCCTACTGCTGCTTAGACGCCTTCAAGGACGCTTTTAAAGTCGTTGCACTCGCCCGCAGAGCCAACGTCACCATCGACCACCACTTCCTCAAAGCACTGCGCGACCGTGTCGCCTTCGACCGAGAGAAACTAGACCAGATCTGGGACCAGCTAAGGCTTACCCACGAAGCCGGCGCCTACATCGAGCCGCTGGTCGTGTTGGAGCTGATGCAGCTTTGTCTTCAACAGCAGCGCCAGAACCAGGTGCTAGAGTGGTTCCACACCATGCGGGTCGAATGGAAACTGCCGATGACCATCGACCTCTACCTTGCCGCCCTGACCGCGTGTGTCTCTGGCGGCAAGGTGGACGCCGCCCAACAATGCTTTAACGCGCTGTTGGAAGATCCTGCTGGCCTGCAACCCACCCCCCTTATCCACGACTGCATGGCCCGTATCTACTGCAGCACACCAGCCAGCAGCGACTTCGAACCCGCCTTCACACATCTGGAAGAGATCAAGAAGATGGAAAAGGTACCCAGCCGGCTGCTGTACACCGACATTGCACGCCGCTGCGTGATTGTGAACGACGCGCGTGCCATGCTGGTTGCACAGGAGATGCAGGAAATAGGCTACCAGCTGATTGGCGGTCCTGAAGCATGGCTGCGACAGATCCACGCCATCGCCAGCACCAACGAAGCACGCACGCATAAATACGGCACGGCCCCACTCCACTACGTCAGCTAAGCCACCACATAGTCAAGCTTGATTGCGCATACAAAACAAGCGCATACTTAGACCAGCCAGCCATCTGACCAACCCTACACAGTCTGTATTTTGAACGCAATCCCATTACCACTACCATTAAAACATCACACACCACCGCTGTCTTCTCCATACATTGATCGCTTTCCTGCGGGTGTTGTTGATGTTTGGGCACGCGTCACACGCTAGCCTCGTGCCGACTCCCACCACCGCCCGTCACACGCCCACGGCTCCTTCTCCCGCATGCTGGACAACGCCGCGCCGTCACACGTCCCCCCCGTCCCTCCACATGTGGCTGGTTCCAGCGCCGTGGTAAGCACACCCACGCACATCCACGGTCACACCTTCCCTGTTCATCCAGCGCAGCATCTCCCGTGGCTCGCGCTCTGCACAGCGCGGTCTTCCCTCTTCCGCTGCCGCCACCACCACCACCGTGCAGGTCTCTCCACGATCCAGCAGTGTCAAACGCACCATCTCACCGCTGTTGTCTGCCCCAAAAGACACCTCGGTCCCACGCGGTGCTTCGCCCCTCCACAAGCCAGCCCATATCGTGCGGCGGTCTGTGTCGTCCAACCGCTTCCAGGACCAGCAGCGCCAGCGTGACGAGCGCCATCAAAAGGTGATCGAGGCGAAGAAGGCAAGAGAGGATGTCGACGAGAAGGCGAGCGAACTGCTGCTGTTCCGCAGTCAGATCGATGCCTTTCGGCTACGCACCGCGTATGAAACCAACATGGGCCTGTCCCCCAAAGAGTCGCTGACCGAACAAAACACGCGCATCAAGGTGTATGCGCGAAAACGCCCCATGAACAGTTTGGGTAAGCGGCTGGCCCTTCTTTGTTCTGTCGCTCACACCCACACCCACACAGAGGTGGAGTCCAAACAGTTTGACGTGCTCTCGACCACCGTCACCAACAACCCACCCACAGACGAGGCCCGTGCGTATGGCAAATTGTATGTGCACGAGCCGCGTTGGCGCTCAGATCTCCATGGCGAGCGTCAGCGTGTGCTGGAGCACTTGACATTCCGTTACGACGACGTCTTTGACGAGCATATCAGCAATGCCGAGGTCTACGCCCGCGCCATCCAGCCAATGGTCCATTCCTTTCTGGAAGGCGCTCGTGTGACCGTGTTCACCTACGGACAAACCGGCAGTGTACCGCGCGTCCACTGTCTTCGGTCGCATCACTTGACAACGCCGGTAGGGAAAAACATACACCATGTTTGGCTCGCGTGCGGAGAACATCGGCGGCATCGTCGAACACGCCCTGCGCGATGCGTTCGAACACATTCCCGACGGTCTGCACGCACATCTCTACGCCTTCGAGATCCACCGCAATCGCATCCATGACTTGCTGAATGCGCGTGCGAGATGCACGCTTCTGAGCGACCGGAGTGGGCGGTCTCGCATCATGGGGCTGCGAGACGTTGCTGTCGCGTCGTCTGACGATGCCATTCTGCATGTGCAGGAGGCCATCAAGCTGCGTACTGTGGGGTCTACCGAGCTGAACGAGGGTCGTGCGAGTCGAAGCCACGCCATCATCCAACTGTCGCTATACGAGATGCTGGACGGTGTCAAGGACGGACGTAGAAAACGACGCATTTGGGGGAAAATGAGTCTTGTGGACTTGGCGGGGAGTGAACGCGCGGCTGAAATCAAGGGCGATCGTGCGCGTGGTGAGCGGCTAGAGGGCGGCGAGATCAACCAGAGTCTGCTGGCCCTGAAGGAGTGTGTGCGTGCACTCAGCAAACGCGGTGTCATCAAGCTGTCGCGAAGAGCGTCTTTGCGCGCAGCCGATGCGAACGCTGTGTCATCCGTCGAGCCTACCACGAATGTGCTTGATGCAAGTGAGGCTACTACCGAGGGAGTTGCTGCTGGAGCTGCTGGAGCTGCTGCTGCCGCTGACAATGCCGTCGCTGGCTCTGGCTCTGGCTCTGGCTCTGCCTTTGGCTCTGCCTCTGCCGCTGTCGATACGGAAGACCAGAACTTCGGCATCCACATTCCTTTTCGAGCCAGCAAACTCACGCTGGTTCTGAAGGATTCGCTGATTGCACCAGATGCAAAAACACTGTTCATTGCTAATCTGTCTCCTGCGTCTGACAGTGTGGACCACACCATCAACACACTGAGGTACGCACGGCGTGTGAAGACGCTTCGTGTGCGTCGGGGCAAGAAGAAGAAACGACTCGTCGCAAAAGGCGGTACCACAGGAGGGGACGGCCCAGAAAGGGGGAGTGGGGAGCTGCCAACGACCGATTCCGACGAAGAGGATGAGGAAGACGACGAGGACGAGGAGGAGGACGAGGAAGAAGCGTTTGAGTTCAACGAGTCTATGATGACAACTGGTGACGACATGATTCTGCTAGAGGAAAATGCAGAAGATCTGGATGAGGTTGAGGACGTGTCGATTGAAACGTCGCTTGCTGCAGTGCCGGAAGAAGCGATAGCCGACATAACGTCGCATGATATGGCGGGTGTGCCAGAACAGCTGCTAGAGGTGCGTATCCATGAGGTGTTGGAGTCCGGCAACTGTGATGTCAACCCACTCGGTGTGCTGCAGCTGTTGATACGATATCGCCAGTGGACGGCGAGTCAGCTAGCCGCGCTAGACGCTGACGAGCACGCGTACATCCAGGCGCTGGAGCGGGATGTCACGTGGGACAACGCGAGAAACGCACTGCAGCAGATCGAGCTTGTGACACGGAAGAAGAAGGCGGTTCTTGGACACATGGAGAATGTCTGTCGGGCGTTGTGGGAGAAAGTGGAGGGCAGCATGCTGCTGGACGGACTGCGTCCGATCAATCGATCGTCGTCGGTAGCAGACAGCGGTGTCCACTACTTCCCATAGCCAACGCTTGTTTAGACACCGAAGCAAAAGACAAATAGGGTCACTTTCTCGTTTCTTGACACCAGGTGTTTGGTGTTGCTTTTGGTATTGCTCTTAGTGTGGTGGTGGTGGCGACGACCTGCAACATCCCTAATGAAGCAACCACTCTTCTTTACTAGTGATGGCAATGTATTTACGTTTTCGCTCTATACTTGAGACAGCAAGGAGAGACGGACTATTGTCGTGGCGACTACTTTCCAACGACGTGTTCGTCTACCGCCTGGAACTCCCGCTTGCCACCCAGCGCGTTCACCAGCCGGACAATGTCGACAGCACGTTTGAACGTATCCCGCGGGCTGAAGTTCTTCTTCATCGAAGGCAGCAGGTTGATCTTCGCTGGCTGCTCGGATGAGCAGTCAGCAGCGTCTGCTTTGCTCGACTGTGGTGCTTCGGTAGACGTGGGAGGGGGTGCGCTAGCTGACTGGGACACATTGGCGAGCCATGGGTGCAGCAGTGCTTGCCGTGCGGTCAACCGTTTTATCGGATCCACTTTGAGCAGACGCGTGATGAAATCGCGGGCTATTGCATGGCAGGAGGTGAGGAGGAGGGGGGAAGGGAAGGAGAAACACACGCACCTGTATGACTGACACCTGCCCAGTACTCAGCAGGTTCAAAGGCAAAATCGGCAGCCAGGATGGCTTGCACCTCTAGCGAGTTCGTTTCACGATCAAACGGCGTGTATCCGCACAAAAGAAAGTAGGTGATAACTCCGATGGCCCACACGTCTCTGCAACCAAGGTCTGGGTGAGCGACAAGGGGGGAGGAGGTGGTGAAAGAATGATGCACATACACTGGCTTCCCATAGCCACCCTTTCGAAACACTTCGGGGGCCATGTAGCCAGGGGTGCCACACGTGGTAGTGAGCATATGAAACTTTTGGGCGTCAAGCACACGAGACAGACCGAAATCGGCGATGAGCAGCCGGCTATCCTCGCTTTTATCGAGAAATAGCAGATTCTCAGGCTTTAAATCTGGTCGTCCCATGTGTCAGCAATGGAGGTTAAGCGGGTGTGGGTGTGGGTGTGGGTGTGTAGGTGGGTGTGTACGCATGTATGCGCGTGCATCGACGGTACCAACCTCGATGCACAATGTCGTGGTCGTGAAGATAGGCGACAGCATCGACTATGGTGTAAACAATCTTCTGCGCATCGGTCTCGTAGTAGCTGCCTCTTTCGCAGATACGATCGAACAGCTCGCCCCCCTCAGCCAGATCAACGACCAGGTAGACTGCCGGTTAGCCAGTTGGGAGGTGGACAGGGATGGCGTACGATTGTGCTGGGTCTCGAAGTAGTCGTGCAGGGTCAGTATGTTGGGGTGTCCCTGGGACACCTGGTGCAAAACGTTGATTTCGTTGCGGATCAGGTGTTCCCGCCCTGCCATGAGCTTCTTATTGAGCACCTTCGCGGCATAGAACTTCCCCGTGTCGATCTATGACGGAGGAAGGTGTCGGAAGAAGGGGAACGTGCGCGTGCACCTACGTGCACAGCCTCTGGGGTTGGTGAACAACGAGGCAGCAGCAGGCTTACCTTTGACGGTGGCGTAGGTGCCTTGGCCGAGTGTGCGGCCTGTTTTGTATTTGCAGGGGACAACGACCACGCTGGAGGAAGAAGGGGCGCTGAGCCTCTTTTCAGCAGCAGCAGCCATTGTTGGCGGTGGCAGTGTGCGGAAATACGCACGGTGATCCAGCGTGACGGTGTTTTGCGGATGCGTTCGCAGGACGAAACGCGTCTGGCCAGATCGGATGGCGCAGGGAAACCAAGTCTGCCAAGACAGAGACACACAGGCGGATACAGAGCAAGGTGTGGCTGTTTCGAGGGAGGGGGGACAAGCCGCTTCCGGCTGTTGAGGAAGGGCTGGACCGAAGGTGTTTAGCCCCAGTGCTTCAACCACAAAGACGCTTTTGCAGCCTCGATGGCGGTTAAGCGCAAGAGCTTCTCTTGCAGATCTTGCGGTCAACGAAGTCGCACATGCCATCAGGAACAAATGGAGCGGTGGGGTGACGGAGTGGTTGCATGGGCTGGGATAGTCGCCGCTACGTTCACACGCACAAGTATTGCTTTCAAAACAGCTAAGCGAAAGGAAAGACGCTTTGGCAGAAGCTTCCTTTCCACACGTCTATTTGTTCTCGTTTCTTTCGCTGCCGTTGAAGAACAGCGCGTTACGTCGCAGCGTGGTAGCTGAAACAAAATGGATTTCGCAAAC
>QZWT01000166.1:0-25958 GCA_004114315.1 Cochlonema odontosperma | reverse complement strand
GCGGGGGATGGACACATGCGAGGGACAGGGAAGGTGGCGTGGCTGGATCAGTGATGGGCAGTGATGATGAAACTATTCATGGTTTGTCAGATGCATGTGTGCAGGTCATACTGCAATGGTGTCCACGATATTCACACTGTCTGAGCCCATCACTGATGCAGCCGTGCTGCCTCCCTTCTCTGTGTATGTCCGTCTGTTTGTATGTCCGTCCGTCTGTTTGTCTGTTTGTCTGTCTGTCTAGCTTCCCTCCACGCACACCATCCATCGCGTTGCCATCAATACAGTGTCGCACTGTGTGTACACCATTGTTACACTGCATCCAGACAGTCCATGGTCCATGGTCCAGAGTGTGAGGCGGTGCACCACTAGGCGGCTGAGGACGAGAGGCCCAATGACACATTGGCAGCTGCGCGTCATTGCGTCTTGCCGGCGTGCGCTGTTGCCAAGCCTTGATAACGCAGCAGTCATGCCAGTTGTTGGCTGTGTGCCAGTTGTCTGTGTCGGCCTTAAAAGCGGCCTTCAGCGGCTGCTCTCTTCTCCGCTCACTCTTTCCCGCTTGCACATCTGCTCACTTGCTCACTTGCCCACTTGCCGGTCAACTTCGCATTCAACCACTTGTTCAGCCACTTGTTCAGCCACTTGCACCACCACCTGTTCTTTCACTCTCTTGTTCACTCAATGAAACAGGCGCTTCTTCTCATCAGCCTTGTCGCTGGCCTGGCAGCCGCGGCACCGGCCAGTACCTCAGTCTCGAACGTAGCCGAGAGGATCCATGACCTCTTTGACAAGCTCGACGACAATCCCAAAACCAACGACTTCAAGACGGATCCGAACGGGGCCAACTACAGGCTCTACGTCAATAAGATTCCTTTATCCTCGGACGTTGTCAAAGAATTGGTGGATGAATACGAGAAAAGATACGACACAACCGTTGTCATCAATAGCCTGGATGACCAAAAGAGGAAAGAATCGGAAACCTTCCGGTCGAAAGCACCCTACTGGACGGTGGCAAGGAAGAACGATAAGCATCGTGTTAAGCCAAAGGTGATGATTGATAACATCAACAAGGCCGTCAAGAAGAAGAGCTCGAAGTAGTGGTGTTTTTTCTGTATAAACCATTGTGGTCCGCTTGAAGTGCTTAGCAGTGCTCCCATCATTACCATCGTATCAGGGCTGATGCAAACACACGCCTTGACTTGTGGTTGCAAGTGCAAGTGCAAGTGCAAGTGCAAGCGCAAGTGCAAGTTGTTTGCAGCACCAGGCTGTTTGGAAGGTAATGGCTTGTGGTTGAGGTGTGCAGACAACATAGCGTCGTCTTTCAACACGCACACACACACACACAGAGAGACAGCCACGATGCTGTGGCACACACTCACACTGCTTGCAAACAACACTTGCATTTGACCATTGTTTGATTTGTGCTGGCCCCTATTAACAGATGCATTGCCGTGTACATGCTGCTATGCTATTGTTGCTATTGTTGCTAGAACAGAACTATCCTGACACGGCAAGGCTCACGCTAGAGCTACTGACTACTGTTTCACAGTTATATACATATAGCGTTCAGTCATGGCCGTATGTAACAGGGAGTGTGGGAGGCTACGCTACTGCGCTACTGCGCTACTATGACAGCGTGGGGCCAAGCAACTTCGACTTCTGTGTCGTTGTCCCACAGCTCGGCACTCTTGATTGTTTCAAAACACGCTTCCACGACATCTGTGGTGTTTTTTTGATGCCAATTGGCGACACTGGACCAAGTGTTGACGTAGCTTTGCAGCTTATACAATGGCATAGTGCGGTTCCCGACGATCTTTTCCTGGTCAAAGTACAACCGCTCTATCTCGCTGAATCCAGGCACTTCCACATCTCGATAAAGCGTGTCCAGAATAAGCCGTCCAGGCTCCCAATAGCCAGCAAGCGTCTCTTTGCCCAGCCGGGCTAGTAGCTGAGTGGCGGTTGGGTGGCCCACAAGCTGTGTGAATTCGTAGCCGACAATGACCAGCCGACCGCCGGGTCGAAGCACGCGCCTTGCTTCACGACAAAAGACGGGAGTGTCAAACCAGTGAAACGCTTGGGCCACAACAACAGCATCCACAGTGGCAGCACGGAGCGGCAGCTGTTCGGCGGCGCAAGCCACACGATCTACACCCGGATGCGCGTGCGGGACAGCAGACAGCATTCGTAGCGAAGCATCGCAAGCGACGACCGCAGCATTCGGATACAGGTGTGCGAGGAGCTCAGACATGAGGCCTGTGCCACAGCCCACATCTAGCAAAAGGACTGGATCCGCGGGAAGGAAGTCTCGAATGGCAGCAGAATAGCCTGGACGATGCTTTTCATAAGCGTTAGAGTCGAAATAGTCTGCTGCGAATGTGGCCATTGGGAAGTGTCTCACGCTGCACGATTGCCGCTGTGCGCACACTTCCGCGTGGTTCCCACCAGAAGACCACGCTTGCTGCTTTCGTTGCCTGCACTGAGAAGCGGTGGAAACCGGGCTGAGAAGCGACTGCTTGGCTCAGAATAGAACACTCCATTGAACACAACGGAACGGGGTGTTCCGTTCCGTTATCCTATCCTTTCGCTTCCTTTCGCACCGATGGTTGGCAGAGGAATGCCACGTGTGCTGTGAACGAAAGTGGCATGCTGCATGTTATCAGCAACACGGTCAGCGCAGCACTGGCAGCCATACTTCTGTGGTTTGCAATTCACATTGAAGCTAAGCAGTTGCTGCAGCATGTACTCTGTACGTTGAAGAACGTCCACCCCGCAGACCAGTGGCATCACCACTTCTCTGCCACTCCGCACTCTCGCAACAGTCGAGTTCAGCAGCCAGATCGATAGATGGGACGCAGCGGTGATTCAAAAAACAATACTTATTCAGCAGTATGCCGTGCAAAAAGAGCTACAGAAGGGGAGTCGGGGTAGGGGCGTGTCGCATGCCCAAACACGCCTTCGTAGCGCATGTAAACCCAGCACTCGGCTATCAACACCAGCAACGCCATGCCTAATCCCAAGAGAACACGCTGTGCGGGGGGAGGGGGAGGAGGAGAGGGTGAGCGGAACTACACGGCAGACAGCGATGCACTTACAGTGGCCACATCCTCCAGCACCCCTCCACTCACCCACACACCGATGCCAAACACACACACCACCGACACACCGACATTGATGATCGCAGTGACCTGGCGCCGTGTTTCCCGCAATTCCTCGCCTATGCCAACGCTGGTCGCTGCAGGAGCCACCGCTGTCCCCTGGAGCATTGCATAGTATTCCTTGTTGGAGTTCTTAGCTTGTATCTTGTTGAGACGATCGGTCATCTCTTTTGACTACACAGTAAGTGGGTAGTCGCCAAGCGAGGACAAAGCAGCACACACCCTCACACTAGGCTTGGAAAGCAGCAGGTGGGCGAACTGCAGCGTGGTTCCTTTCAAGATTTCATGCAGGTACCATTCGCTTTCTTCTTCGTTAGCATGGTGTGTGAGGCAGCACAGGGATACCAGTGGGACGGATCCTGGTCATACATGCGACCAGCTCTTCCAACACCTCCAGCCCAATAGTGACCTGCTCACCAGCCTCGTCGAAGTGAGATATACAGCGGTGTATGTCGCGACGAAGAGCGTCGGAAGCAATGGCAGGGATGGCCCGCGCAAGACGATTACGAAGGGCGGATGTGAGTTGCACGCGCAGGGAGGACATGGCAGGCTTGGTGGTTGAGAGCGTGGCGTAAAGAAGAAGGATACTACGCCGCCCCGTCCACCAGCCTTCTCCTCTGTAGTAAGGCTTCTTTGTGCGAGAGGAAGAGGAAGATATATGTGTATGCACACACACACACACAATTGTCCATTATTTGCATGGCTGTGTTCAGCAGCATATCCACCAACGAACCGTGTTCTATTCCAGCCACATACTATGGCCATTCCTTGTGCATACAACGCTCCCTTCCCTCCCTCCTTCCTTCTCTCCTTCGCCCTACAAAATCTCCCTCATCCCTATACCATGCTCCACAACAGCGTCAAGAGCTGTGTGCGTGTGGCCGCTTAGCACGCCTGCGTCGCTGGAAGCATGTCGGCTGTTTTCCACTCAACCCGCTAAGGCCTCGTTTTTCCAATGGGCTCATACTACACAATATTCGGTCGCAAAGTGGGTGCGCACTACGTACGTTCTCCCTCGAAACTGCCGTGTTCCTGCTCGCCTGCTCACTTTGCAGCTGTCCATGGCTACGCTTGCCTCGCTGGGCCTCGGTGTCTACGCTCTCATGTCCAGAAGTGCCAAGCAGACACGGGCCCAGATCGTCTCCCAGTCGTTTAGCAAGGACCAGGAGGAAAACGAGTTCATCCGTGAGTTTATAAAGCTCGCAGAAGCCGAAGACGCAGCACAGAAGCACTAGCGCTTGGCTCCTGCCGATAGCAAGGAGGTTATGCAACAACACAGATCTCTCTTTCCCCGTCTCATCACTGTCAACACCATCCACAAATGCCACCACTATCACCAATGAACCTCTGTTTATTCCAGAGTAGGTGGAATTTCAACATCAAGCACAGACTGTATCATATCCCCCTCTTGGAAGGCATGCCAATTATTGTTGAGTATCAGTCCACATTCCATGCCCTTGCCAGCCTCGTTCACCTCCTTCTTGCCATGCCGTAGCGACTTGATGGTTCCCGAAAATATCTGTGCACCATCCCGCATCACACGTACGTTTTTCTTCAGTTGCAGCACGCCGTTGACCACGCGACATCCAGCAACCACCTCGCTGCCTTTACCACGCAGCTCAAACACCTGCTGCAACCGTGCCTCCCCAGTGACTGACTGCGTGTATCGCTTAGGCATACGCGAGAGAATCTCTTGCTTCGCTGCATCCACAAGACGATAGATAATTGACTCCTCGTAGACTCGAAGGCCAAGCTGCTGGATTTGCTGCTGTAGCTGCCGTTCCACCACCTTGACATTGAACGCAAACAGAATGCCTACACAGTGATAAGTTGCCACGCTTGCCCGCGGCAGGGAGCGCACCTTGCAACGCAGCTCCAAGGGCAATATCCGATTCACTCACTGCACCAACACCTGCCAGCACCACCTTCAGTCGCACCTGTCGACTGGGCAGTGCTTGCAGTGATGCCACCACAGCCTCTACTGTGCCCGACACATCACCCTTCACAATCACCGGCACTTCGATCACTCCTTCCTTTGCTGCTTCTGCCTTAGCCTCTGTTTCTGGCTCTTGTGGGTCGCTGCCAGTCTCTGCCACAGGCACGTCGCTTTGCTTCGACTCCCAGCGAATGCGGTTCAGCGTCTCCAAGTCTTGCATAGCGCGCATCTTCAGTTCGCGGTCGCTTCTGTTGTCGACAACCAGTCTTGCTTGCTCCTCGTCTTTCGCTTCAAGCACCACCTGTCCAGCACTGGGCAGTTGCCGCCAGCCAGTGACAATGACTGGTTCTCCCGGCTCAGCCGACGACACCGTCACGCCATGCTCTGTTATCAGCGTGCGGACCTTTCCCCATGCTGTGCCCGCCACGAGGATGTCTCCAACCGAAAGAGTGCCGTTCCGCACAACAAGCGTGGCCTGTGGACCATGCCCCCGATCCACGTTAGACTCGATCACCACCGCTTCTGCGGTTGTGGTTTTATCAGCATGCAGCTCGAGCTGTTCTGCAGTTGCGAGGATGGTTTCTTCCAGCGCTTCCATTCCATTGCCCTAGCGCATAGTCAGCACATGCACCGCTCGCTTTCTCGGCGCGTACCGTCAGTGCGGATATTTCCACTACGGGGATGTCGCCACCCATTCCCTCGACCTGCACACCGTACCGCAACAGCTCCTGCTTCACTTTCTCCGGATTGGCATCCTTCTTGTCACACTTGTTAATCGCCACCACAATTGGCACTTTAGCGTCCTGCGCATGCCGGATTGCCTCCTGTGTCTGTGGCATGACGCCGTCGTCGGCAGCAATCACTAGCACCACAATATCCGTCACAGCAGCTCCGCGAGCCCGCATGGCATGGAAAGCAGCATGTCCGGGCGTGTCCAGAAATGTGATTTTATTTCCCTGCTGGAGTGACACTGTAGCACACACGTCAGTATAGAGTGTATGCGGTGTGCACCATGTACCAGAGAAAGCACCGATGTGCTGGGTGATTCCGCCTGCTTCTCCAGCTGCCACTGCGCTTCGGCGCAAGAAGTCAAGCAGGGTTGTTTTTCCATGATCCACATGTCCCATGATGGTGACAACCGGTGCACGAATACACGCTGTCGGCGGCAGTGATGTGAGTGGTGCGGGGTACAAATCGAACGCAGCGGTATTGTTGACAATAGGATTAAGGCCGAATTCAAGCACAATCAAGCTCGCATCATCAGCACTTAGCACTAAAGCCCAATGAGCCCACAACGAACAGTCAACCGCGCGCGGCACGGGAAACCTACAATGATTGTATTGCACCATTTGACTTTGCATGCCTATATGGTACATTTTCTGCAGCACTTCGCCTAGAGAGATGTGGTAAGAGCAATGCGTGCAAAGTGGGGAGGGGAAGGGAAAGAAGAAGGGGGAGGGAAAGAGCAGTGGACACATACTTAGCTGTACATTCAGTAGTTGTGATAGATTGGACACAGATATCACATCGGGAATAAAGATCTGGCGCTCTGCGCTACACTTAGGCTCCTGTTTCTTCTTCGCCTGCTTCTTTGGTTTCCGTACTCTCACTTCTTCATCACGGTCGTGGTCGCGGTCGTGGTCGTGGTCGTAGTCGTCGTTCTCATTCTCGTTCTCTTTCGCATACCTGTCCTTTGTGTGTCGCCGTGTGGAAGTGGATGTGGTGGCGGATAGCATGCTGGCACCTTTCTTTCGGTCTTTCTTATGCCTTTCCCAACGAACTTGTGACTCGACCTTCTCCTTTGGTTTCTCCGTCAGTACCCAGTTTGCAAATTCAGGCGGCTGTTTGTAGGTGTCTGTCATTGTAGACGCTTCCATAGTCGCCTCCCTGTGCACTTCTCTGGTCGCTTCTCTGGTCGCTTCTGTAGGTCTCTTTGGCCATATCGTAGGCGGGTGAATCTTCGGGTGAATCTTCTCGGGGAGCTGCAGCTTTGGAAGGGTGACGGGGTTGGGTTGTGAGGGGCGTGCCCATTTTGATGGATTATACTTGGGCATGACGAACTTGCCAGCCCCTGGCTTCGGGACTGACGGCCCATTCACCACCTTTTCAAACAGATGCGCAGCACGCTGAGCACGTTAGCAGCAGCAGCACAACCAACGCTACTTGTGTCGCCATTGCAGCAGCAGGCGGCGGCGGCGGCGGCAGTGGATGGAACGACCAAAAAGTAAGGATGGCAACTGCTTGACTCGGATGGATTGACTCAAGCCATGACTCAAGCCACGTCTGGAGCCACCGTGTGCCGAATCGAACGACAATAAAGCGTAGAATAGATGGCGCAGCCGCCTGTTCTATACTCGACCGTCCTTTCATCAAGGGAAGTGTGGAATGGTGGTTGCTCTCTTCATCGCGGGTTGACCAACGCTGCACACTGCTGCTGTTGCTGTTGCTGTTGCTGCAAATGAACCATCTGTTGTTGGCTGGCAAGGGCGTGGTATGATGCAATGTGTGTGTCACGACCATCCCTCCTTCCCTCCCTTCCCCAAGAGATGCAGTACAGTGCTAAAGAATGGTTTATCTGATCGCCATCCGTTTTTAAGTACAGTAAAGGGGCAACCAGCACCAAACATTGCCTACCACCGCCCAATGTTCTTGTCATTCCTGTGCAAATGACTCTTCTGCACACTTTACTGCGGAAGCGTGGATCGGAATTTGCGAGCATGAGCATTTCGCCGTTGATGTCTGCCATTTGACGCGCCATCATTTCTGCCGCGTCCCTCACCTTGTCCACCACTCTGTCCACTACCTTGTCCACCACTCTGTCCACTTCCTCGCCCACTTCCTCGCCCTCGTCCTCGCCCCCTGCCTTGTGAAGTGTCATTAGAAGTAGTCGGTGGTGGCTGTGGACCGTCATGTTGTTTGCGACGGATGACGGGACCGTTTGGAGTATTGCTGTAACCAAATTGATCCGCCAGTTGCTGTTTTCGCCGAGGATTTCGCAGAAACATAGAATGCCATCCTTCCAGCTGCTCGTTGGACAGATTTGTTACTCGGCATAGCTCCTCTCGTTCTTTGCTGCGTCGCGATCGCTGATCAAACACGATGGCAGAACGAAGTGCAGTTTGCACAAGGAGTTCCTCGTGCTCTTTCGCAGGATCATCCACTCTTGCTCGCTGAGTGTGCGCGTGCGGTGCTACTGTGTCGTCAACAAGCACTGTGTCTGACGCTGCCGGTGTGTCGTTCACGTCATCGTAAGTGTCATCGTACTCGTCGTCGTAAGCGGCGTCTGACTCGAACATGTCGGTGGCGCGACGGAGTATGTCCTCCCGTGCATCTTGCAAGAACGATTTATCGGCCAGCTCTTTGTCCGCAGTTCCTCGACTAGGACACGGTGAGCGAGATAAAGTGGAAAGCAGATCGATACTCTTTTTTGCCAATGTTCACGTGTGCCATGTCCAGTTCACGACCGCGAATCACGTCAAACGCATCGTTGTCGAAGATGTTCTGCCGAGTATCGAGCACGGAAGCGGAGGCTTGCCTATTCTCAATCACGCCAACTGCGCTGCTTCGTTCCCTCTTACCGTGGCAGCGCGCGATCCAACGACTGTAGTGCAGACGGCAATGCAGACCAATCTGGAGATATATTTGCATCCACCAGCATTGCAATCGCATGTTCCACATCTCCATTCGCCCACGCCAAACAATGGTCAATAAACCCGGCACCCAAGTCGGGAAATATGTCGCGTATTTGATCGACCTTTGAGTTTTGCATTGCGTTCTGATCCTCTTGTGGCACAAAGCAGGCACTCGTAGCGTTGTGTTGGGCGGAACGCCGTTCTTGTCGCCGCTGATGATCGTGGAAGCGGGCATGTCGAGATTTTATCTTTGTTTGAGTGATTTGCGAGAGGGTGGAAAGCGTGTAGTCTAGCCGTGGATCGTCCAAACTGCTTCCACATCGGTCAGTGGGATGCAAGCAGCATAGAAAAGCCTACTTTCGTTGCTGTGCAGCTGATCGTAATCGATCAGACAGCTGCCATTCTACCTCTAGAGTGTATAGCAATGCATCAGGTCCCACTCGGTCTGCATCATGCTCGACTAGCCACATCAACTTGACCATCAGCTCTTCGATCAGATGCCCGTCGGTGGTGGCGGACGAGCTGGAGGGTTCTTGCACGGTACTCCCGGAGAGGATCGGTGTCACGTACACAGTGTCAAGCACGTTCATCAGCACAGCTGACGCCAGATATCGGACTTCTGCGGACGCATGCTCGTAGACGAATAGTTCGGCAAGCGTGTTCACCCACGTAGCACTGACATACTGCGACAGCAGTGGTCCGCATGCAAACAGTATGCCATCGATAACGAGCAGTAGGTCGATGTATAGGGAGCGTTGCTTTGCAAGTTTCAGCTGTGGCAAGGTGCAGTAGTAGTCGAGTGTATGCTGCGCAGCCTGGAGGTAACGGACGAGACCAGAATAGACCACGTCACTGTCTACGGCAAGCATTCGCGTCTGCCAAATGGCCGACACACGGTGAGGGGAGGCACGGCCGAATATGCGTGCTACTTCGATGAGACGGGGACCGTCCAGGATGTAGCTGTTGTTTGCGCTTCCTGCACACGGTAGCTCCACCAACGACTCGAACAGCTTCAAACACTCCCACGCAATGTCCCGATCGTCTTGTGTGTCGTTGTCTCGCGCGTAGTGGCAAAGGAACGTGGTTAGGAATTCCGGCACCGACTGGGATTCAGCCAGCACAGCACTCAGATCACAGGCCGACAGACAGTTTAAGTGGGCAAGCGCGTTGAGGATGCGCGTACGCATCTTTTGGCAATCATCGCTGCTCAACTGGGCGAGCAAACGCGAGGGAAGATACGGCGGCAGAGTGAGTGTGTAAGTGGTGAGCATTGCTTGTCTTCCCTCCGCCTGCTGCTGGCACGTGCGATGCTGCTGGAAGCACGGACGCGGTCGTCGACCGTGCCACGAAAGCGATACTTCACAAAAGAATGTAGCAATCCCGTGTGTTCGCTGGTAACGATGTCGTAGTGCGGCTGATGCTGTATGGCTACGGGGATGTCGAGTCTCCCTTGCCTGGCACAGTGGCCACGCTTGAGGATATCGTGGTCGACTATCTCACCACGATGGTATGTGGTGCTTGTTTGGCCAGCGTTGCTGACACGCGGTAGTCTTTGTCTGCGTCAAAGTATTCCGTGCTTCGGGGAACCAACAAAACAAAGGTTGACGACTTCAAGCTTGCGCTCAGACATGATCGACCAAAGCTGGCGCGTGTCGAAGAGCTCTTGAAGCTGGACCAGGAGATCAGAAATGCACGCAAAGTGTTTGAGGAGAAGGAGTATGTGGGAAACCGGACGGAGGCGAAAGCATGGGAGAACGCACTGGGTGCTTCACACTCCGCCTTGCATGGAGAGGGCGACGGCAATGGATCTGGCTTCACAGGGGAGGAGGATGCGCGGTCCTTCAATCGTGCTGCAAACATGTCTACGTATATGCATTTCGGAGGAAGCGACGCCATGGAGGACTGAATAAACGACGGCAGTGCTTATTCTTTAGTAGCCAGTGTGCTCAACGAAGACAACGCATCAATCACATAGTCTGGACGAATCTTTTGCTGCGGTGCGTCAGCCTCCTCGCGCGTGGTGACTCCTGCGCGGATAAGCATAATGTTGGCTCAGCGCGGTTTCTGACCGGTGAGCACTAGCATCGTGCGCATGCCTCCCTGGATGCCGAACTGGATATCGGTATCCAGCCTGTGTTCCTTTCACGCCACATGCCACACACCACGTCGCCGAACATACCGGTCACCAATCATGCATGTGCGGTTTCGATCTAAACGCAAATCTACACTGTTTCAGCGACATAAGCACGACTTGCAAACGAGACGGCACCACACACACACCTTCTACAATTGTGTCCAACATATTTTGATGAGGCTTTCCCAAAACGGTGGGCTCCCTGCCGACCGACTGTTGGAGGGCTGCTACCATCACACCCGTGCCTGCACACCTGTGAGTCACTGTAGCATCCAAGCAGCGGTGGCAGCACCTGGAAACTTGCGCCCTTCATACGGGTAGGTGCTGTCCGTGTTGGTGGCCAGGAACAGACAGTCTGGATTCTCGGTGAGGTAGGTGTGGGCACACGCCAGTTTCCGATAGTTGATTTGCATATCAAAGCCGACCAACACTGCGCCGATCTAACAAGGCGCGCATGAGTGCAACGGGTGGTATGGACACGCAGCACCTGCTCGTCCGGCTGAATATCCATAAGCCCTTGCCAGTCTACACCATGTGCGTCTTCCTAAACGAATGGGGACACTTGCAGCAGAGACATGCTTACGGATGCGCCACAATAGCGAATGCCCTCTTCTGCCAGTTCTTTGCAAATACCACTGGCTCCAATCACATACACCTTTTTATGTGCAGGAAACTGAACACGATGCTTCAGGTAGAAGGCGGCAGCTCTAGCAGATCCAAAGATTTCCTCCTGCCACCATCGCTCCCCTCTTCTGCCTGCCCTCCCATGGGAACCGTACCTTCGTAGCGCCCAGCTGAAGCTTTTGGAACTTTTGAAGATAGTCCCCACGAGAAAGCGTGCTGTTGTTCGTCACAAAGACCAGCCGTTTCCCTGCGGCGGACGGGTGAGCGTGTGCACTCGCCACCGGCACATACCGCGTTTGCGAAGATACGCCAATGTTTCGGGTACGCCTTCGAATGCCTGCGCACCATGCCAAATCACACCTGCCGCTTGTCAGCCTTGCGGATGCCGAAACACCTTCGCACCATCGCAATCCAGCAGAAACGTGTCGAATTGGCTGAGAAATGCGTCGGCAACGTGCGCTGTATCCACCGACAACATGGTCGTGGAGAATTCGCGAGCAGCAGTCGTTTGAGGATGCCGCGGTCTCCGTCGCCGCGCGCACACCATCGCCGCCGCGACAACGGCCACGACCGGAGCCACGACCGTGTCCACGACCACGATCGCGACAGAAATCGCTATCGCGATCGTTCAGACCGCAAAAGCTATGACCGCTCTCGATCCCCGCTTAGGCGGCGGCATCCCGAGGAAGATCGTCGTGATCGTTATGTTGAGCGAGAACGCGAACGGCACAGAACCAGACCGCGTTCGCGATCTCGCTCCAAGCATCGGTCTCGATCCCGGTCGCGGTCGCGGTCTCCTTACCGGTCACAGCATTCTGGTCGTCGGAAAAGCCCGCTAGGTGGGTGGTCGCTGCCTCCATTCGTTGTCTGAACGTATGTTCGTGGGGCACGGCAGAGTCTAGGCGTAACACATCCCACACCGACACCAACAAGGGAGCGGCGACACGCTCGCTGGCGACGGAATCTGCTGTTCTGCATTGCAAGTCATACGCGGTCCCTATGAAGCAGGACACCAGGTAGAAAGTAGATGCGCGCCAACCACCCGCCAACACCTTCTTTAGCATGCATCCAGGAGAGCATGGAAATACCACAAACACTACTAATGGAGGCGCAGACGAGGGCGGTATGGAGGTCGAAGACAACAATGATAGCGTCGCCATTGATGCCGGTGACGACGACGACGACGACGACAACGACGATGGCGACCAAGCAGCGCTCATGAAAATGATGGGTATTGGCGGGTTCGATTCCACCAAGGTTTGTGGCGTGATCACCACAAAAATGCTCCTGTTCATTTGCACACTTCTCACCGCCACGGAATAGGGGAAAAAGGTGGTCAAATCGGAACTTAGCGCAGCGGACATCAAGAAGAAACGCAACTACCGCCAATACATGAACCGACGAGGATTCGGTAACCGTCCGCCGCCAGAAATGCCATAGGCACCCGTTAGGATGCGCAGGAAAAGGGCTTGATGATGACACTCTAGGCACGGTTTGCTTCGATCTGCTCCACCTCCACCTCCGCTCTGTCGCCATGGTCGGTATAGCCGCAAGCATCTTTTTATATAGCATTGTGTGCTCACCAACAATACAACTGCTGCTACGCATTGACTCCATCTATGGCGGAAGTGACAGAGTAAATGATATGCTTGCCTGCTGCTGCTGCCGCTTGCAGTAGTGTCACCACATTGCCCACCTCGCCGTGGAAAAGTCTCAGCTGTCTTCCTAACAGACACCTGCACACCCGCTAATTCTTCCGACAAAACGGATGCCCCCCGCTTGTAAATTCAAGTCGAACCTTTCCGATTCTGTCAGCATGTCCTCTCCTCTCCTGTCAGGTCCGAAAAGGCCAATCGCCCCTCGTCAGCTGTCGCTGGAAATGCAGCAAGTGGCATTCGATCTGGAACAGGAAGACGACTACTACGTGGAAGACAGTGACGAGGAGGAAGCAGAAATGCTTGATATACGTGTAAGCTGGCGACAACGACCACATCCTACTTACACTCCTCCCCTCTCTCCCCCCCTCCTAGAAACCGCGCATTGTTATGGCTTACTTAATGGCTGGCCTTTTGTTTATTGCCATTGTCGCCGTGTCGAGCAAATGGTATGAGCATCGCATAGCAGGTAACCATTCGTTCTGGCCTGCGTACGTGCACACGCTCACGCCTGCAGTTGTTCAGCGACGAAACGTTGTGATCATGGTGTCGGATGGTATGGGAGCAGCAGGAGAAGCATTCGCTCGCACATACCACCAACAGATCAACAAACTGCCGCAAGACTACACCACTCCGTTGGATCGGATCCTTGTTGGTAGCTCTCGCACCAAGTCTACCTCCTCTATCGTGACCGACTCGGCTGCCGGTGCTACTGCGTTTTCGTGTGCCAAGAAGGCGTCCAATGGCTATGTGGCTGTGACCCCGGACGATAAACCATGCGGCACGCTACTAGAGGCGGCCAAGCTGGCCGGACTTACCACCGGTCTGGTCGTGACAACCAGAATAACGCATGCAACACCAGCCGCATTCTCGGCACACGTCTTGTGGCGAGACTACGAAGAAGATATTGCGCTGCAACAGATCGGAGAAAACCCGCTCAATCGTACAATCGATCTAGCGTTCGGTGGCGGCAAAGGCTATTTCCTGCCCAATACCACCGTTGGTGGCAAACGTACCGACGGTCGGGATTTGGTTGCCGAAAGCTCTAAGTGGGGATGGTCGTGGATTGATCAGCGACAACAGTTTGATGCTATCGACATTCATTCAGTCAGGTGGGTGACGCAAACGTGCTTTGACCACGGGTGTGGTGTGTTGTCGCTGTCTGACGGGTCTCTTTCACAGATTGCCTGTTATAGGGCTGTTTTCCGATGATGTAAGTGCGTCTGACTATCTCACATTCATGTGGCATGCAGCATCTGGCCTATAATATCGAACGAGATGCCTCCAAAGAGCCGTCGCTATTGGAAATGTCGGTGAAGGCGCTGGAAATTCTTCGAGAAGCAACGAAAGATTCAGACAAAGGCTTCTTCCTGATGATCGAGGGCAGCCGTATTGGTATAGTGGTCGCGCGCATGTGCATACAGCGCTGACACTGTCGAGCAAGACATGGCAGCGCATGTCAATGACCCCGCTGCGTACTTGCATGATATCCAAGCGTATCAGGAGGCTGTAGACGCGGTGGTGCAGTTCGTGGACGATCACCCGGAAACAGTGATGATCTCAGTCAGCGATCACGAGACGGGAGGCTTTGCTCTTGGTCGACAGCTAAACTTCTCGAATCCTGAATACATTTGGTGGGTGGCTCGATGAGAGGCATGCATCTCGCTGACGCGTGTTTGCGGGAAAGGTATCCGGAAGTGATCTCTAAGGTGCGAAACTCTACTGAAACGGCAGCGAAGATGCTTCAGTCGCAGAACAGCGTGGGCAATCAGAAAGAGAAAGTGAGGAGCGTTTTACGAGATGCGATGGGCATTCTGGATGCAACAGACACGGAGATCGGCTACCTGACCAATTCCACGCTCCAGCTAAACGAAACTGCTCGGTATTTCGGCGATATAGTGAGCAGACGAGCCCGTCTTGGATGGACAACCGAAGCGCACACCGGTGCGGACGTCAATCTCCACGCGTACGGCCAGCAGAGCGATCGTCTGCGCGGAAACCACGAGAACACGGACATTGGCGAGTTTATGCAATGGACGCTTGGCCTGGATCTGTTTGCAGTCACACAACAGCTTAGGGATATGGAAATGCGACCGAAGCCGAACCGAACACGCTATGATCCCAAATAAGCGCTTCGCATGTATCTCTGCTTCCTCAGGCTCCACCTGAATACACCTACTTTTTATTTCACGACAAGATACAGAGAGTAAGCAGTAGTGCACCCATGAATGGCGGTGGTGGTGGTGGTGCTCTAGTACATACACCCCGCTTCTACTAAAAGACGTGCCAGGAAGATAGAGCCATAACAAGCAACAGCACAAACAGTACTCTTGTTTCCACAAATGTATGCATATGCGTATGTGTATATGCTACAGAAGAAGCCAGTTGGTGGATGGGCACGTGAGCAAACAACTAAGAAGGTGCAGACGCTATTCCCACTCCAAGAGCGTCGCGCATTTCGCTTCAGCAACTCCATGGTACTATTCACGGACGACACCGTCTTCTCCAACACACTGCTAGTCTTCCGAAAGCATATGCACGTTGGGCGAGGGCGTTGCAGAAGCGCTGAAACGCTTTCGGTTTGCACGCGCTTCCACGTCTTCAGCACTCTTGCGTAGCCAGTCGGGGATGCACTAGAAATGTTGATCGTGGCGGTAGTGCGAATTGATCGCGACTCCAAGACCATTGTGCTGGAACAGCAGCTGGGGGAAACCACGCTGGAGGCACTGCAGGAAGCGCTGCCAGAGAATCAGCCGAGATTCGTTGTTCTTAGCTATCGCGTATGTCGTTTGCGGTGTAAGGTCTGATGTGTGGCAGTTTGACCACGGCGACGGCAGAGTGTCCTACCCGCTGATGCTGATCTTTTACTCGCCACCAGGTGAGTGGGCAGGGCAGGGCAGGGCAGGCAGTGTGTGTGTGCACGTTGTAACACCGAGGGACAATGTAGCTTCAGCACAGCTGTGCATGTTGTACACAAGCTCAAAAGTGTATGTGGAAAGACAGTCGGGCATTAGCAAGGTAATGGATGCGCGATGCATGCGTTGATGCGGGTGGCAGGTGCTGGAGATGCAGGATCCAGAAGATCTCACGGATGCATGGCTACGCGACAGCCTCACCTTCTGAGATGGCTGTGCAAACGCGCGTCTCTGCACCCATCGCGTGAATAAAGCTGAGAATTCAGACGTTTTTGATTGCACCTATCCACGCATCCGCACCCGCACGCACACCATCATCGTCGTTGTCACCGTCGTCACCAACACTCCCGCCACCACTATCAGCGCTGATGCCACGGACCTTGCAGTGTGTGCGGCCTTCACACGTGCGCTATATTAGCCCTCGTTGATGAGGCCCAAAATCATGCTACATACAGTTTCCCATTAGTTGTATGTGTGTGTGTGTGTGTGTGTTTCAGAGCATCCGCTTACCGATAGAGATAGTAGAAGAAGCAGCACAGGTAAAATGCCAGCTTCATAAACGATTCCTTTTTATGCGCAGACAGCGTTCGGAAAATATCTGTAGCATCATACGTGTGTCGGCTGTTCGTTAGCCTGACGCGTTCGAACAGTCAGAAGGGGGAGTGTGGGTGTGAAAGAAGAGTACTTGTGCGTATTCCAGATAACCACAGGAAGGTTAACGAACATAGCAATCCACGAGCCGGTGAATAGGAACATGGCAAACATGAAGCCTTGCAGCAGGTACTCTGGAATCACAAACTAGGCGGGAAACAGACAGGTTGGTGGGTGGGCGGTGCGGCGGTGGCGGAGACGCTGCACCTGGTTAAGCTTGTTGCACAGATCGATGGGATTGATGTAGTCGCACTCAAGGTCGGAGAACATGATAATCTGGCCACCACACACATCACACGCATGCACGCCACACACACACGCATACGTAGAACACCATTCCAAACAAAAGCACCGCCGCAAGGATCACCGCCAGCAGGAAAAGGAACGCCTCGCCCGACATCGTGGTCTCTGAAGTCTGCTGGATCACGTGATCCCATGCTTCGCGGCGGGTGTTTTGGTGTTGTTGTGCGGCGTTGCTTGCACGCGCGGGTGTATGCGTGGGGCGAGGTGCCGACGGAGCGGGGCTGGCAGATGTGGAATACGCCCAGACCGCTGCATGTCCTTCGAGAAGACGAGCAGGTGCGTGCTGTCGTTGGGATCTGCTGTGACGCGTGAGCGTGTGTCTGCGGTAGCGCACGTATGTGCATATTGCTGCTGGATGTGGTCACCATCTGATCACCACCAAGCACGCCACCAACGGAACCTACGACATAAGAGTATCTGGATTGAACAACAGAGGCCAGCTGGGTAGCGGTGCGCTTTCCCCGCCTTCGCTCACCCTTGTTGCACCAGGACTGGGCACGACCTCTACAAGCGAACACGCAAGCGTAACCTGTCTTCCTGGCGATCTTCGTGTCCATGCTGTGTGTGCTGGGAGAGTGCATAGCATGGTGTTGGCGAGTGATGCTCAAAGTCAGTACTCTTTTCATGGAGAAGACGCTTGTCTCATCCCAGAATAGACCGGATGCGTGTTTATGCGTGTGGAGACTCTGCATACGGTCAGACGGGAATCCTCGTTAGCTCAGAGACGCGGTGCACAAACAGATTCGCACCTGTCACGCTTCCCGATCACATTGTCGTCTCTCGCATCCACTGTGGGCTGGACCATACCGTGTTGCTAAGTGGTAGGCTGTGCCGGCACCCTGGCTCCTTGGTCCAACGTGCTAGAAAAGGGAAAAGTGTTCTGCATGGGATGGGGGTCAGACGGTCAGCTCGGGAACGGCAAAACAGACAATGTCGCTGCACCTGTGGCTGTCACCGGTGATTTGGCATGCGCCAGTGTGCGGAAGCTTTCCTGCTCCACCGATTTTACACTGGCGCTCACCGGTAAGGTGGTCGGGGTTGTGCGTATGTACCTGCAGCGAGCACATGCTAGATCGCCGCGAGCTGTTCGCCTGGGGCAACTCTGAGTATGGTCAGTGTATGCTTGGCGAGAAGATGGATCGGGTATGCGGAGCCCGATCCCCGATGTCTGACGCGCAAAAGGTCATGGAGCCTGTGCGGGTCAAAGAGATGGATGCTGTTGCAGACATTGCTGCAGGCGGAACATTTGCGTTGATACTCACAGGTAGCCACTACAAGCGCTCCGTGCTTGTTGCTTACCGACTTTGCAAAGAGAATGGCGATGTCTACAGCTGCGGATACGGTGCGATTGGACAAGGTGATACGTTTATCGAGTGCGTGCGTCCAGTACGCGTGCACATCCCTCCTGCCGCTCGGATATTCGCTTCCACCGACTACGCGCTTGCAATAACAAGTAGATGCGCTTGCGTGTGTGTGTGTGTGTGTGTGTGCTGCCGCTGACGCGTGTATCAGAGGAGGGTATAGTCTATGTGTGGGGACTGGGCGGATCGACTGGCCGGCTGGGCGTGGGTGAGCGTGATATTGCTCTCACCCCTACCATCCTGCCTACTCCTTCCTCAGCCGGACAAATAGTGGATATTGCATTAGGAGCACGACATGCATTAGCAATATATAACACATAAATGCATAAATTCCAAGACACGCTATTACTAACCGAGATATCGCAAGCCACCCACTGGCCCACGCTGCGCCTAAACTTCCATGTCCGCGGTGACAAACTCGTCGTACACGTAGCTACACCGCGTGTTATTACATCTGAGCACGTGCGCGGAGGGAAAGGCATACGGATCGTGGTCCACGTCAGAGGTTGCAGCAGAGCCATTCCTGGACGGCTGGAACGCATTTGTCAAGCTGGTGTTGACGAGTGTCAGCTGGTCAGGGTGCATATAGACATAGCGTCGTTCGCAGAAGCGTACCTCACGCCGGACATGGACAAAAAGAGGATGCGCTTGAGTTTGCGGTTGACGAAAAAGTAGTTGAACGACCAGCTAGACGTGGGGAGAGGGAAAGACAAGCGGGTCAGAAATGGGAGGCGGGAAAGAGGGTGGAGTACATAGGTGTTCCGTAAGGATCCCATTCGGCGCCTGGCTGAAAGCTGTAGATGTCGCACTCGTCCACGCCGATAATATCGTCAATGGTGTCCCACATCTTCAGATCATGCACCAGGTCTCCTCGCCCGACATTAATCAACGTCGTGTTCACCGCGTTCGTCACCAGGTGCAGTGTTCTGAGCTTCACAAACGACTCCGGCTTTAGATCGCTACACACTCAGCTTGGCGCACATGCAGGTACAGGTGCGCGAGCATGCGTGTATCACCTGAAATCGTAGTCTGGAAATGTAGCGTTGAGGGTGGCAATCAAGTGGAACAATGTTTTAGTAGACGCAGGCTGATCCATCGGTCCAAATGGCGACACCACATCCCGCGTCAACGAAAAGCCATAGGAGTCGGGATAGGAGTTTGAGTCTGATCCAATCGCGTCCGTTGGAGGGCTTGCATACTTTGCCATGATCAGCTTGTATAGTTTCTTGTCGGTGCCTGCGGATTTGCCTGCCACGCGTTAATAACCGCTAGATCGCGTGTGCACACAGGTGTACGCTTCGACCCGTCCCAGCACACGACATTCTGGAGTGTCGAAATTTAGTGCCGCGGTTAGATTGTTCAGCGGCGGAATCTCGAGAAACTTCATCAGGTGCGCGCGCAAATGTCGAGGAAAGTGGAACGTCACGCTCTCGTTCTCAGGCGGCCGTGTGTGTTCTCATGACTCAACAACGCCACCACGCAAAACAGACCAGACAGGGATAAAGACGGGCAACGAGCATTCACTGGCAGACGGACATACTGTGCCACCAAACACTTCTGCATAACCGATCTCTTTGAAACTAAGAGAAGTGACAGCGTATGTGTGTATGTGTGTGGAGTAAGCCGCTGTTGAGCAAGGATGTTGGACAAGGCTGTCGTGCTTCGTTGCAACTGCAGCAGTCCAAGTAGCCATAAGCATCCTTTGCTGCGACTATCCTCCCCAGCAATGCTCTCGCATCCATTAGCCAGCCTTTACGTGCTTTCTTTGTGCGAATACATGGCGACTTTATGTGGCTGACTCTTTATTGCCCCGACTGAGCCGATTTCATCGATCCGCGCACACCTGTGGCCTGTATACGTATGGTCATGCATATGTGTGCCAGCCCGCACCACGCCTCTTTACCGTGATCCCAAATGTGCACACACGTTCCGGCATTGTCGAGGACTTAAGAATCTGCGCAAATCTAGCCCGTATGTTAGAGCGTGGTCTCTTCTCTGGCACGGTACCGCTGATGCTCACGCGTGAACAGACCTACACGTTCCGCGCACTGGCCTCCCCAATCGTCACCTAAAACGGATGGACAACGGAAGCAACAATCACGCTATGGATAAACGGACCTAACGCGGGCTTCAGCGTGGTTCCATTGCCAGTGCCCGCTTCAAGTACTTTCTCCGTTACCTGATTGGTCACGACCACCTACGCACTGTGAACTGCGCGCCACGACTTGCTGCGACAACGCTTATCCGATGGTCCAAGTGGCACACGTTAAACAATTGGGTCTCAATCACTTCCAGCGTTTTAGCCAGCGTCTTGTAGTCATCGAAGGATTGACGTAACAGCACGGACACATCGTCGAGCAGCACAAGTCGAATCTGCAACGTCAGAATACACCACATGTCTGCCTCCCCTCATCTACATTGTCAATCTCGTCCAGCAGCGCCTCCAGTCGATGCACACTAGCTAGCAGCTGCGTGTGGTTGAAGCAGCGCAGCACGTGAACCCTCCGAAGCGTAGTGTCCACTACAATTGTCAACAGAATGCTTGTGCACACGCTGTAGAAAACCATCGAGTTGATGATGGATGGCCAACTCCTTTAACCGCTCAGGCCGCAGATCTCCCTGAGGATCTTAATCGGTCAATCATGTCACGGAACGTCATTGCCACCTATGATCACAACATGATTGGTGTCGGCTTCTGCCAGCGTGTTTATCGCTAGCTGCGCACTAATTTTCGATTGCAAGCTTCAGTTGTCCTGCGCGTCTTCAGCCGTAATTACCAGATCTGCGTTTTCCCTGTTCCGGCAGATCCACAAAATTCCATCATCCTCCCTGGGTGGACACCTCCGCCCAGCAATACGTCCAGCTCGCTACAGCCGGTGCTTATGATCGGCTGTTGCGTGTCTCGATGCAGCAAGGTTGTAGCAGTATGCACTGGCAGCTCTAGTTCCCTGTCATCATTTCTGTGCTGTAGCACGGCTGCAGGGTACGCTTCTGAAGCTCCACTCGCACGCTTTGTGCTACGGATGCTGGCAGGAAGTGCGCTTCTTTCATACCCGTCAACTGCTGCCACTCCACGGCCGCACACTCGTCCTACTTTCCCTAAACGCGTCTTCCTTCATCTCTAGCACATCCGTTACTTGTTCCAGCCCAATCTGTTGCAGTTGCCGTGTCACATCGTGCGGCAACCGTGCAGCTGCGAGCGGCCGCATCACCGTCTTCTCGTATGGCGGTTGGCTACAGGGACTGCGAATCTCACCGCTCATCGCTCACCGCGAACAATACCATGACGCTTCTGAATCGCATTCTTACCGGGAAGGAATCCGCCAACTTCACGCTCGTCGAGGATTCCCTAGTGCAGTGCGGTGCGCCACTGTTGAGGGAAATCGTGTCGAACGCGAGCCTGACGTAAGTGGCCTTGTGCATCGGCTTCATCCATAGTGGAGTCCAAGTGATTGTGGTCTCGACCAAACTGTTCGACCAGCCAGAGCGTGACACGATGGCCAGGTGAGTGACACACCAGGAAGCATTCAAATGCTGCTTAGGACACTGCATATACAAGTTGCCGACATCGAGGAGTCGGGGATGAAAACACCACAACACATCATAAGCGCGCGTACTTTTCTTGCGCGTCACGCCACGCTGCTGCTTCCGTCAGGCAAGCGCAGGCCGTACTGCTCCGTCTCTAAAACTACGTGCAGCTGGCGAGGCGTTGTTGCGCAAAGTTGTTGTCTTCGACGGCCTGGACGTGCTGCTTAACCATGACTACTTGGAGACGCTACGCATGCTTCAGAGCCTGTGTGGTACACATGGTGCGCGACCTCGCAAGGCTGCTTATAACTTTATAGGAACACGCGTTGCTGCATTGGTCCATAGCGATTTGGTCAGAGTAGATGACCACACGTTCTCTATCATGGGCATGCTGTATCGCATGGCCGGCACTGTGTTACACGTGCAGAACACAGCGCTAGAGCAGCAGCGACTGCATTCCCGTGCGTCTGGAAAGCTACTGCAGGAGAAGCTGGCGGTGGTCACAATGAACGACCTGACATCGTTCTCGTGCACGATGAAACACAAAAAAGCATCAGGCAAGGTGGTGTGCGAGGTAAGGCTTTATCAGTGGTCATCTCGTTAACCAGGTGGCGTGGATAGAAATACTCCATTGGTCTCACTGATCACGGTGCCATTCGGAGTATACAAGAGCAGGCAGCTGTCGCGCTACAACCATTAAACCGTGACGAAGATGAGGTATATGCGTTGTTGATGTGCACATTGCTGTAATGATTAGAGCGACCCCGTCGCAGAACTGACCTTCAACCTGACATTAACAGCGGAACAACGACAGTCCAAAAACGACCTTGTTTTGCCATATGTGCACGCGAAAGGTCAGCGAGCATTTTGATTGCTGCTAATCCGCCGACACAGACGCCGACAACGCCATCTACTACGAGCCTGACTCGGGTGACGACTTTGACGACGAGGATCCAGATGAAGATCTTTTGTTGTAACTTATGCATGCTAAACAACGAGAATCAACAATGCCACACATTGTCTTCACCAGCGATACTCCTAGCCATGAGCTGAGCGGCTATTGAAGGGGCTTTAGTAGCCGTCTGGCCTTCCCGCACCCTCATAAATACATCTCTCTGTAATTGCCTTCAACGCGTTGTGTATCCTCATGGGCTAAACTTCGGATTGGCGACAGCATTTAAATCAACTGAAAACAGTATCAATCGACTCGTCTGATCTCTCTGAGCGTAGATATACTATTTATTAGTTGCAGAAATGCTTATTTATTGAGTTATACAGTGACCAGAAAAATTGAGTCAATGTTTCGCTTTTTTTGGCTTGTGCTTAGATAGCGCGCCTGACCGGGCACTTGTGACTGCGATACAGTGACAAGAATGCTAGTCTAGCACTGTGGCTGTCGAACGACACCGGTCTGCAGTCGCTCGGTTGCCGCAATGCTGAGCTGCAGCACTGCGAAGTGGCAGTGTGCATTGACTCAATTGTGCTGCTTCTGCACCGCACACAAACCAACCACTGTATTCAGTACTTGGTGTAGCCGCCCTTCGCTTTGATCACCGCAGCCACCCTCCTGGGCATGCTCTCGATCAGATGCACACACACAGACCGCGGAATCGCATTCCACTCCTGCTCCAGCCGCTCCCACAGCGCATGGATGCTGGTGGGTGCGAGGTCGTGGTCGGACATCTTGCGCTTGACATGCACCCACAGATGCTCGATGGGGTTCATGTCGGGCGACTGTGCGGGCCAGTCCAGCACCTCGACCGCATTGTCTGCGAACCACTGGCGCGCCAGTCTGCTGGTGTGCTTCGGGTCGTTGTCCTGCTGGAACACGAAGTCGCCCAGCGCGCACCCGTAGTACTCCACGCTGGCTGCCAGATCGTCGCCCAGGATGTGGCAGTACAGCGCGGCATCCATGGTGCCGTCGATGCGTACCAGGTTGCCCACCCCGTGCACCGTCATGCACCCCACACCAGTACACCAGCACATCAGCACATCAGCACACCAGCACACCAGCACACCATCACACCATCACACTGCCACCGCCATGCTTCACGGTGGTGTGCACATGATGCGGCTGCAGCTGCGCACCCGGCTGCTTCCACGCCCACTTGCGGCCATCCGACCCCATTCTGTTCACCTTGGTCTCGTCCGACCAGATCACGCGCTTCCAGTCGTCCACGGTCCAGTGCTGGTACTTGCGTGCCCATGCCAGCCGCTGTTTGACATGCCGCGCACGCAACAACGGCTTCTTCACCTTCGTGTGGGCACGCAGCCCCGCTTCCCGCAGACACCCACGCACGGTGTCGACACTGACCACCACGCTCTGCTGCTCTGCTGCTCTGCCAACCGTCGTCGCATCTCAGCTGCCGTGTCCACCTGGCCAGTCCTGATGGTGCGCACGATCATCCGCTTCTGCTGCACGCTCAGCAGCGCTGGCCGTCCTGCTTTGTTGCCGAGCATCGCTGGCAGGTGCTGCTGCTTCGTGCGAGACACCGTGCTCTGGCTCACTCCGGTCTGCTGGGCCACAGCGCGTGTTGACAGCCCCTGGTTGAGAAGGGCGACGATGCTGAGTGTGGTGGCGGTTGGAGTCGGCTTCATGGGGCAGAAACGGCAGGGACGGAAAAAGAGAAGTAGAAAATCGGAGAGAGAGGACGGGCGGGCATTTTTGCGGCGACAGGGGCTGCCACGAGACTGCCAGCGCATCACTGGCATTTTGCAGCACAATTGAGTCAATGCACACTGCCACTTCGCAGTGCTGCAGCTCAGCATTGCGGCAACCGAGCGACTGCAGACCGGTGTCGTTCGACAGCCACAGTGCTAGACTAGCATTCTTGTCACTGTATCGCAGTCACAAGTGCCCGGTCAGGCGCGCTATCTAAGCACAAGCCAAAAAAAGCGAAACATTGACTCAATTTTTCTGGTCACTGTACATGCTCAAGAATCAGCTGCACGAGATTGAGGCAGTAGTGGCAAAAGATTGCACTCTCATCTCTGATGATCACAGAGATCCAATGTACGCAGATGTGATAACGCGTGTGTCTGAGTATGCATTGCGCATTACGCACAAGCAGCATAGGATGGCCAGGCAAGACACACGCACACCGCTGGGTGGATGTCGCAATATGCTACGTGCATCCATGGGGCTGCCGTGTGCACACGTTTTATTGGAGCGGATGTACAATGGAGGTCGGCTAACAATGGACGACTTCCACCAGCACTGGTGGGTTCAAGGTCGCACTTCACTACCAGCATTGATATCACAATCAGAAGTTCCTCTACAGGAGCTGATGCTGCGTGCTGCAGAGCGGGTACTGACGTGGCCGACTTTCCAGCAAGTAGCGGTGCGTGAAGCTGTTGAGCAATGGATTCAACAACCAGCAGTGCTTTTATTGAATCCGCTTGTACAACAAACCCGGGGTCGTCCACCCGGAGCCAGAAACCAGTCGCAATCCTCAACACGAAGAGATCCTTCAGCCTTCGAACAAACCGCTCCACGCAATGCTAGAGCGTGCGGAACGTGCCATCAGCTAGGGCATAATAGTAGGACCTGTGAACGTAGAAGAGCGGCCTTAGGCTGACGGTTGCGGTGTATGCGAAAGGAGGGAAGAGCAATACAATGTGCGAAGTTACTGAGACTGAGTATGTTCTGAGAGGAAATGGAATCTACGCACTGGCGCCCTTTGTGTATGGCCATGTCGGACACGACGGGTATGCACCTGAGTCGTTGGCTGATGCTGTTGTGGTCGGGCATGGGATGTGTCTACATTGCGTTGGTAGCAAGCAAGCAAGCAAGCAAGCAAGCAAGCAAGCATGTTCTCATCAAGAGCGGTGGTGTTGCTTGTCTGGTTTTTGTGTAGGTGCGACCGCAGGCTGCCATTGAGGTGGCGCAGGACAGGCAGTTATTGTCTGATTCCATAGGCCAACATCAATGCGGGTTATGGCTAGCAAACGAGTTGGCTGAGGTAGGGGACGAGAGCGAATGCTGATGGTGATGTTGGTGGTGTGAGTGATTACATACAGTGACGGACAAAATTGGCCCAATGTTTTGCTCTTTTGCCTTTCGCCGT